>JAULBM010257888.1:0-16733 GCA_032357055.1 Geukensia granosissima
TACAGGTTCCTGGCTTGGGACAGGCACATTATTATGTGGCGGGGTTAAACCGGTTGGTGAGCGCTCAACCCTCCCCCAAACGGGAACAGTGGTGAAAAAAACAACAATGAAAAAAGTTGTGTTGGTGTACACGAAACGTAAATCAAGTTCGCATTTCCATTCATAAAACTACCTGTTTACTTGTTGTGTCAAACAGGTTTTCGTTGCATTGTATCGATAGTTAATGTACATAAGTAAAAATGAATTTGTTTTGTTTGTTTTGTTTTTTTAAATAACAGCTATCAAAGATCATATAAATTGTAAGTTCATATCAAATGAAAGACAAACAGAAATTGATATGAAATATGTATGAATGTTTTACTTAAAAACTGTTTAAGAATATTACAAAAATCACGATACCAAGCAAATGGTATACACTAGTTGTCCCCTCGCCCAAAATTCCACGAATGCGGACAGGAAATATACGACGACTGATTTCTCTATCCTCTAATAAAAAGCCCTCGTTATACTCGAGCATCTCAAGAATAGCCGGCATAAGGAAGTTAATTGCCGGGTTTTTTCCAGAAGGTAGAACTCCCAAAAATTTGTATTCGTAAATTGGACAGCGGGTATATTCTCAATCATTGTAATTCAAAGGATGGTAGCAGTTGGTTTTGTGTTCGGAGAAGTGCCTCGATCTAGGCT
The DNA here is from genome assembly GCA_032357055.1 of Geukensia granosissima. Lineage (NCBI taxonomy): Eukaryota > Metazoa > Mollusca > Bivalvia > Mytilida > Mytilidae > Geukensia > Geukensia granosissima. Next base: position 685 of record JAULBM010257888.1, read on the forward strand.
CAATAAAGAATCCTATCTATTAGCTTATAATACGAGTCCTTAACTGCCAGTTGCTTCAGCTAGTATTCGGCACTACTCAAACAAACTAAACTTTCCGCCACATACCACATATAAATAAAAGTAGGTAAATTAAGTTAAATATCAATGAATCCAATTAATCACAATTTGGCATAAAAATATTATATCCTTAAATAAACAAACCGTTCTTCGTTTATTCAGACCTGATTTGCACTTACGCTATACTCGTTTTTCAAAGCACAAATGTTTCGCCTACTGGCAGATGGCGGCATGAAATACGTTATAAAAAATCTGGCAACATATGGGCATTTCTACTGATTTCACTTAAAAAGGCAACAAGCTCAAAAGGGGAGCAAAAGATAACCGAAAGACACTAAAAGGAGACAAGTTGACGGATACAGCAATCTAAAGAACATAAACAAGACGGTACAAGACATAATATGCATTTAAAATTCAAAGTGGGTTTCTTAAATCGACACAAACCTGTATGCTACCAATTAACGGTGTGCAACGTATCCTTTAAACAAAAAAACATTACATTACAATGTTAACATTTGTTATTTCAGGACTGGTACTGATTTTCACTTGGTCTTAAATATGGAATAGTGACACTTTCTGAGTAAAAAGTTCAACTTTGGCGCCTTGCATGCAAACTATCAGCCAGGATGCAAAACATATTTACGCAAATTTTATTATTTCACCTCAAGCTACAGAAGTGTTCGGTTTAAGACTTTTGTCCGATTGCTTCCTTTTATTAGTTTTATTACATTCAATTTATTTATTAAATATCCTCGAATATCATCCTGCAATCATTGTCTGCCATGCCTTTATAAGAATTTTGCTTGACAAAGTCTAGCAGTACTAATTTCTAATGTAAGGTCGAAAACAAAAATAGTCCATATTTATGAGCAAATGTGTAAAATAAAATTAATTTGTTTTTCTTCATAACTTGTAAACCAATACTTCCGTTTTTACATGTTCAAATATTTAAAAAATGTACGCTTTGTTAATTACCAATTTCGTTTTATTTTGTTGTTCAATAATGAAATCAGGAAGGTTTTTTAAGTCACAACTTCTTTTCAACTGACATTCTACAACTTAATTGAAAAACCTTTCTATTAATAAATAATACTCAATAATGACTTTGTCAAAACAATTTAATGACACTATGACGAGTTTAGAGGCAGAAATATCTGTTCTACTTTGTTTGTTTTTGTCTTTCATAAAAATATATGGAATAGAATTAAAAAATTGCACTATTCCATTTAGACTTTAACTATGGTAGTTTTAAGTACATTGTAAAAACTTTGGTACTGATGTTAAACTAATTTTTTCTGAATATCAGTTTACAACATCAATAAATACCTGTTGAAAGAACGTATTCACTAGCACATTTTTGTTGGTAACATGAACAATCTTCCGTTCTGGGATTACAGTAACATTTGTGTCTGGGTTTCACAAGAAATCCATATCCCCTTCGAAAATCACAACGGCAAGTGACATCTTCAATACTTGAGCCCCTATCAAAGACAACCTGACCTTCCCCTGCACATGACGATTTTTGATAGACACAGTCATATCTATCACTAGAACTGGACACAAATGGTGCAAATCTTAGGTTAGAGCATGGTATTGCATCTCGGTTACCACTGTAAGTGCTTCTAAACCCTGCAACACAAATGTTGCTTTTATGGTCAAAATTTCCCCTTTCTGCCGTTTGTTGTCATGATACCAGTATTAACTATATTACGTTTAGGTATGTCATTTTCAATTATCAAAGTGATGACAACCTTTATTGTCTGTAATCGTACAAATTTAGATAACATGTGAAAGAGAAAACATGTGTCTTATAAAGATTTATCCTTATAATATCGAATCTAAATTTATTGACTAAACCGTAAAAAATATGGGACAAAAAAATCCATTTTCTCGGTCCAAATTACGAGTTTTTGATAGGCCTGCAGTCATGACAATAATACCAAATTTTAATTAAATGCTCGTCTGCTATCTTTTGGATTTTTAATGGGGAAAAACAACATTTATTTCCATTGGTTGTCATTTTTTTTTGTCCTTTTTTCCAAAATCTCAGATTCCAATAATTTTTCCCCGATAAATGAAATACTATCACCTTAATTTTTCTAATTTCATACCCTATTTCACTAATTCAGTAAGACAAGTTGCTGTTTAACGAATTTTTAATATCTTACAAAGTATTTCATCACTTTGAACTATTGGTTTTTATGCAGTATAAGGTAACTTTGAATCACATCTATTGCGTACCGTCTGACTTAGGTGATTAACTTTCTGTGGAAGACTTTAATAATTTTCATTCTACTCCCTGGGTTGGTGACTCATTTAAAGCATTCATTTCCTGCAGAAGACGTAAATATCTTTCAATACCCAAATCCCCAACACAATAGGAATATCGCTGACTTGATTTAGGAAACTTTTATTTTACGGCTTTACAGACAACCCATCAGTTTTGCAATGCAGAAGCTTAATTTAAATAAATCAATTCGATTGCCGGAATTGCACATTTCTGTTGCTGTTGGTTCTGGAAAAGTTAACACCTGCTGCAAAGCACATAAAAGTCCTATCAACAACATAAAGTCCTTAGCAACCATTATGTTTGTTATCGTATTTCACTTAAAAGTGATTTACTAATGTACGTTTTATTATCTCGTAATTAATGTAGAATTTATACTAATGTAATTAACTAAAAATGATTTTTGGTAAAAGGCTTGACTTTTCTTTAATCGTAAAAATCCATAATTAATAATCATCCGTCGATCAATCAACGTACACTCCCATAATGAGCTAACCCAAGCCATTACTACTGGTCAGTAAGATATGAAAATCACATATAATTTTATTTAAATTGCTGGTTGTACTTCATAATTACCAATTTAAAATGAAAGATTGATTGATTGATTGATTGTTGTTTAACATCCAGTGGTAAATATTTCATGCATATTCAGGACGAAAACAATAAAACAATATGCAGACTTTAAGCAAGGGACCGGAAAGGGAGGGACTTTTAGACTACAACTGGAAAGGTTGCGGGTTGGATAGGGACAGAAAATTTAGCCTTGTAACTGGCCGCCTACTGACCACTCAGAATGAGCTGTTACAGGGGGTCTTTAACGTGCTTGAGACGTGGCATTTCCTAAACACGGGGAGTCTTTAACGTCTCCCTCTTGAAGGATTGTGAATTTATACATCCTCACAATCAGGGACGCCCCTTTAAGAGGACTAGTGCCTCCAGGACGGAGATACCTGGTGCCTATTATTTCCCCGGCTCGAACTAACGGACGCCCCTTTAGCAGGGGTTCTACCTGCAGGCGGAGAAACCGAACGACCTATGTCTATACCCCGGCCGCCCTCGGGGGGTACTCAATAAACGTCACAGCCATGGCTGGCGAAGAAGCATAAATCTGCGGTGTATAAGTATCATCAATGTACGGCATAATGTGTGTGTATTTGAGTGCTCTAATTGGATTGATTGTTGGTTGCTTTACGTCCACAGTGGCAAATATTTCATGAATATTCAGGACGTGAACAAGTATCAATATCGAAAATGGAGTGGGATAGGAAACAACAGGGCAACGGTTTTCGAATGCAACTGGAAATAGAGAGTGATGGGTAGGGACGTAATATTTAGCATTTTGTTGCGGCATAAACCTACTCTTTTTCGAAAACTACAAAAAGGGATCTTTTACGTGCATGGAGTGATTCTCCACACATGTCACCCACTATGGTCCACGGCCAGGCTTTCCGCTTTATAACCTGGCAGCCCCCCCCCCCCCCAACGAGAGGGCTCCCCTAATCCGCGCTGGGTCAGCTCTTTGGGTCGAGCCCTGGAGACCTCTCCGGTGCCCAGTGCTCTGTTTGGATCCTGGAATTCTTATGTTATGATTATTAAGCTACTGATGAGCGGTTATTCCTTGAAACGTTTAGGAAATGCCACGTCTTAAGCACGTTAAAGACCCCTTGTAACAGCTCATTTTGAGTGTTCAGTAGGCAGGCCAGTTACAAGGCTAAATTTTCCGCCCCTATCCAAGCCGCAATTTTTCCAGTGGCAGTCTAAAATACCCTCCCTTACCGGTCCCTTGCTCACAGTCTACATATTGATTTATTGTTTTAACTTGTTTTCGTCCTGAATATGCATGAAATATTTGCCACTGGACGTTAAACAATCAATCAATCTTAATATTTTCGATTTAGAAGAAGATATTGATCTAATTGGTTATATGTATAATTATGAAAATTTGGCTAAATTGGGTGTACCTTTACGCAGAAATAGTGCGTGTAAATGTAGGCCAAATACATATGACCATCAGTTACTTGATATATGCAGGAAAAATGATATTTATATTGTAAATGGTAGAAAAGGTAAAGACAAACTTATTGGAGAATGTACCTGTCATAATACCTCAATTGTAGATTATTTTATAGCATCATCAAAATTATTTTCATATATTGAAGAATTTGAAATTAAGGAATTTTCACCATTGTTTTCGGATGTGCATAAACAGCTTCATATTAAATTACAATCAAATGTAAAGACATTTTTTGATGTAGGACTTACTGAGAAAAACTGATAATGCTGAGAATTTGCAAGCGTCAAAATGGGATAATGAGAAATTGCAAGATTTTATTAATTGTTTTTCAAATGACAAAAGACTGCAACAAGTTTCAGATACTCTACAACAAAAACATACAAATGGTGAATTATATGAACTCTGTTGTAGATACTTTAGGACAGATTTTTGATGAATCTGCTAAAAAAGTTTTTGGTGTGTCTCAAAATAAATATAAAAATAATCAACCAAAAACAAGTTCTCATCATTACACTCCTCTGTTTGATAACAATTCTTAATTGAAAAGAAAAAGGTTTCACAAAGCCAGAAAAGAATATAATCTTCATAAAAATGAAGTTAATAGAATCACTTTGAATGTCACAAGCCGTGAATACAAACAAGAATTAAATTTAGCTTTTCAACGCTATCAAGAAAAAATCTCTAAAGAGATAAGACAGGCCTCTGCATCACATCCTAAAAAATTCTGGGATATTCTGGAACTCAAAAAAAGCAATTACCTTTGTAGGAACTCTATGACTATTTTAAAGAATTAAATAGTTGTGACGATAATGAGACTGATGTTGACTTTGATATGGCTAATCGAATACTGAATAGTTACATTATTGCTTCTGAAATTGAAGATGTCGTGAATTTGCCTAAGGAGAAAGCATCAGGTATGGATTGTATTCGAAATGAATACATAGAATATACTATACCATATATGCTTCCTCTTTATGAGAAAATTTTCAACTTGGTACTTGATAGTGGAGTTATTCGAGAAGTATTGGCAATCGGAATTATATGTCCAGTTTTTTTAAAATAAAGGGAATCATAGAGACCCGAATAATTATAGATCAATAACATTAGTAAGTTGCTTTGGGAAAGTATTTACGAGTAAATTGAATAAGAAACTTAAGTTGTTTGATGAGGAGCTCAGTCTTATCTCTCCAGCGCAGGCTGGATTCAGGAAATTTCACTCTACATTAGATAATATTTTCATTTTGCAATTATTAATTGATTTATTTTATTGAAGAAAAAGAGACTGTTCTGCACCTTTGTAGATTACAGTAAAGCTTCTGATGAGGTCAGAAGAGCTTGTCTATGGACAAAAATGCTGAAATGTAATATAAGAGGCAAATGTTTTAATGTTATAAAATATATGTATAGTAACATAAAGTCTTGTATTAGAAAAGATGGAATGTTCTCACAATATTTTCCATGTAATATAGGTGTGAGCCAAGGGGAAAACTTATCCCCTTTTCTGTTCGCTTTATTTATAAATGATTTGGAACAATTCTTTGAAGAATATAATATTTCAACTCTGAATATGGTTGATGAAAAATGTGAGGAATTTTTGCATATGTATATAAAAATATATATTTTATTATATGCCGACGTTACGGTGTTACTATCTGAGACTTATGAAGGTATACAAAATATGTTAAATATATTTAATGATTACTGTAAATTGTGGAAACTTGAAATCAATATTTAAAAAACGAAAACAAAAATATTTTCAAGTCGAAAACTAACAAATTTACAGAAATTTAAAGTTGATAATCAGGAGAAAGATTTTATATAGAGAACAATTCATATTAAGGTTTTTTATTTCATTACACTGGAAAATTTGATTTAGCGAAGAAAAAATTGGTAGAACCGTCACAAAAAGCTTTGTATGCAGTATATTATAAAATAAGAAATATAAAGCGCCCTATTGATTTATAGTTGAAGCGCCCTATTGATTTACAGTTGAAGATATTTAATTCCTTAGTTACACCTATATTATTATATGGTTGTGAAGTTATTGGTTTTGGAAAAAATAACAATTTAGAGAAAATACATCTACAGTTTATGAAGAGAATCCTTAATGTAAGAATAAATTCTCCAAATTTTTATATTTATGGTGAACTTGGTAGATGTCCACTAGATGTAACAATTAAATGTAGAATGTAATGTTTCTGGAGAAGATTGTTAACCAATAAAAAGCTCCCATCTAAAGTTTATAGTCTTATGTACAATTTATACTTGAATGGTAATAATGGCCTAAAATGGATTGAACATATCAAAAATATTTTTGATAAAATAGGTATGAGTTTTATATTTTCTAACCAAATGCAAGTTAATGTTAATTGGATTAAGTAATATGTTAAACATAGGTTATAGGATCAATTTATGCAAAAATGAAGAAGCCAAATTTCAGAATCCTCCAGGGGGCATTTTTACACTATTTTTAAACAAGAATTTGTAATAGAACCATATTTATACTATATAGAATATATTTGACAAAACGAAGAGCAAGTAATTTGAGATTTCCAATAGAAACAGGGCGTTGGCGAAAAATTAATAGAAATGCACTGAAGGGGTTCTTTGTTCAAATCATCAAATAGTAGAACTTAGGAATAAATATATACCAAATTATTATATAACTTACTGTAATATTACCAAGATGGCTGGTTTGTAAAAATTATCAATTTTCCTAAAAAACATAAGCAAATTCTTTAAATAGCTAAGTTTCTGAAAGCCATTAAGATTATATTTGACTTATTAAGACTATATTTAACATGATAAATGTATGTTGTTTTTTGTTAATATGATTGTCATCTCTGTCCCCTATATTTTGTTAATATGTATATATGTTATATGTTTGATTTTGTATGCTTTTGCTGCACACGATATGTGCCTAAGTTTAATAAATAAAATCTTGAAATCTTGAAATCTTGAATCAAAAGTAGTTGATAGACATATTTTCATTATATTTTTATTACAGAAGTTAACAATGAGAGTCAAGCACTAGTAAACAGAGACTTTTGATTTAGTGGTAGTGCATTTACTAAAAACAACATCAAACACTTTTCTGATCTGTCTAATTGAATTTTAAGCTTTATTATGATCATTTAAATAAAATTTAGGATGTCATATCCCGTTTCAAACAAGTTTCTATAGGTACAGCCAAACTTTAAAATGAAGTCTTTATATTTTTTAAGAATTAGGTCATGTTGTTTGTAATTTGTGCTAATGAAATCTTTCACTTAATAATTTCCCAGTGTAGACAAAGATAAAAATCATTAAAATGTAAAAAATACTGCAGACATGTGCCCGATATTGGGATATTTGAATTTAAACGAAAATCAGGGTTTTTACGGTCTCAGTCGATCGATAGATTTCTATCGATCTTGAATTTCACGTTTGAACTTATAATTGAAGAATTTTAGATTACACAGTTCTACAGGACAATACTCGATTTAGCAACCTGTATCAACAATTACAAAACCCCAGAACCTTGTAAAATACAAAAATAAACTATTAAAAATCAACAGTAGCTACGTAGTTCCTTGATGATTGTCACTCTATGGGTTGTAATGTAAAAATTGTCTTCCATTTTAGATGTTATTAACAAACTAACCATAAATATAAGTGCTGACATGAATGATTCTTATTTAACAAAACTATGATGGAGAAATGTCAAAAATCTGCGATTGAAATGTGCAAAATGCAGCTAGCTAATTCTTAGATTTTCATACCGAAAACTCTGTGGAACAAAAACAAATCGAAAAAGCAATAACCAGGTTCATCTAAAAATAGCTTTTAAAGGGGCGATGGTTTTTTTTAATTAATCGCAATCGGCTGAAAAAAATTGACACAGGAAAAAGCAGTCAAGGGACAAACAGTGTAAATAGTTGTCGGTTTGGCATAGATCTAAAGTACTAATGTAGTTTGCGCTTGTCCTGCTAGGAGGTTACTGTTAAGTCACTATTGTAGGAAATTTTTCGTTTGGGATTGATTGTTCATACCTCTGACCCTCATTATACTTTAATGGCATGTGAAGTCTGTATAATATAATTCCTAAAACAGTTTTATACCCGGGCAAACAATCTAATACCAACCAAACAATATGATACTCGCAAAACCTTCTTATACCCGGCAAAAACAATGTGAAACCCGGCCAAACAATATGCGACTTGCCCAAACTATCTGATACCCGGCCAAAACGATCTGAAACACCTCCAAAATATTCTGATTTCCGGCCAAATCATATGAAATCCGGTCAAAACATCTAATACACCGCCAAAACATTCTGATACTCGACCAAACAATCTGATACCGGGCCAACACACTCTGGTTCCCAACCGAAACAATATGATACCCGTCCAAACAATCTGAGACCCGGGCAAATCATTCTGATACCCGGCTAAATAATATGATACCTGGCCAAAACATTCTGATGCCCGGCGAACAATATGATACCCCACGAAAACAATCTGATACCCGGCCACAAAATCTGATCCCCGCCAAATAAACTGATACCAAGCCGAAACAATCTGATACCCCGTCAAACAATCTGATACCCGGCCAAAACAATCTAATGCATCGTCAAAACACTCTGATACCCGGCTAAACAATCTGATACCCGGCTAAACAATATTATATCCGGCCAAAATAATCTGATATCCCGCAAAAACAATCAGATACCCCACAAAAGCTATTTGATACGCGGTCAATGCAATCTGACACCCGGGCAAAACATTCGGATACCCGGAAAATATGATACTTCGTCAAACAATCTTTTTCCAGGTCATACAATCTGATACCCTGCCAAATTTGTCCGACGAGACACTTACATCATAAAATCATGTATCTATTAACAAAAACAGTCTGAACAACAAATATATCGTTTAAAATTAATATACTTAAAATATTTAGAAGAAGAATCACTATTTAATTACAATTAACATAAAAAATTCATTTGAAGAAAACGGACATTATCTGTTAGAAGTCTAATATTAAAGTTGTTGATACAAAAAAATCAGATAAGTAGTCATAATAATGATTTGTATGCAACAATGGTAAACTTCTGGATCGATGCCTCTGCTGGTGGAGCAGAGGTCCCCTGGAGTATTCACCAATCCAGTTGTAAAATTTGTCCGACATGAAAATTATCAAATAATGTTTTACATTGATTAATTGTTGTTCAGACAAACAATAAATCATAAAAAGGACTGTTAAGGGCAAGACCGGGTAATTTTATACCACAGGATGCCGAATTGGCGCTGTTTGGGTAGCGGTGGGAAATTTGGCCTAAGCAACGGACCACTCATTATGTGCTGTTGCAAAGGGATCTTTACCGTGCTGAGAACGTGATATTTTCCTAACACGGGACACGGCAGTAAGGTTTTGAGAATTTATACATCCCGCCCAACCAACAGACGCCCCTTTCGGATGGGTTCTACCTCCGGGCGGAGAAACCGAGCAACCAATTTCTTAACCACGGCTACTCTCGGGTTAGTTGAGTATTTATAAATCCACCCAAACCAACGGACGTACCTTTAGCAGGGTTTATAACTGCAGGCGGAAAAACCGAACAGCCTTTTTCTATACCATGGCCGCCCTCGGGGGAAATGTTTTACAGAAATTTGCTGCATTTCTTGAAATTCTAAAGCATGAAATTACGGATATGCTTCGAAACATAGTCCACATAATAGCTGTCCTTACCGCCGGATTTGGCTTCCTATTTCGATATATTCTGATTTGAGTACATCTTGTGCTATGGATCGCGGACTCCGACTTCCTATGTCTAGCTTCCAATGAAACTGATGAGCGATTGCTCATTGAAATACTTGTAGCATATATACATTTACAATATCTGTTCAACGTTGGAGTGTTTGTATGTTCATTATAAATAATAAAAATAATATATAACTATTAATGTCTGGCGTATTTTTCATTTACCACAAGTTATATTTTATACTAATCAATAAATCTTTGGAGCAGCGGTGACCTGAACAACACTGAGCCTGTAAGAGTATTTTTACTCGATCTGTAATACGCACCAATACTATATAATATATTTCCATTCAAAGCACCCGTAGCCAGGGGGGTTCCGGGGGTTCGGACGAACCCACTTGAAAACCAATAAGCACTATTAAACTCGCAGTTCAGATTGAAGTCTGACTATTAAGGTCTAAAAACAGGACTTTCTGAAATGCAAAAACAGTGCCATGAAATAGCTACATTGTAGATTGCAAGATTTGAACCAAATCTCTCAGACCCCGACCGTGAGGTCGCTTCGCGAAGTGTTGAACCCCCTTTGAAAACTTCTGGCTTCGGGCCAGTTTCTAAACTTGAGCTGGAGATTTATAGCGTTCGAGCCCCTGATATCAAATGTTAAATACTTTTAAAGTTCATTCCAATATATAAAAACATCTGAAATACACGAATACCAGTTAATGTCTTTATGTAGCAAAAATTTATAAAATTTGTAATACAGGTAAGAAAGTTGAAAAATTAGATCAATTTAAACGCAATCGAAAACAAATGAAATTTGACTAATGACTTGGTTGTTTGATATGGTAATAACAGAAAATTTAAACAGCAGTGTTTTATTTTGTGTGACCTATCTCAAATGTGTTAATGGCCAATATTTTTATAGTGTACGCCATGGAAGTTTTTGTTACCAAGTTAAGTAAATGAAAATTCCCTCCTGTTCTTACAGAGACAGAGTATGGCCTCCGTGACATTTATCCTATATCTTCCCTTATATAATAGAACTGTCAAACTATTATTAGAAAGTGTGATACTATGTCTTTGTAGTGGTACCCATCAGTAAACCCATGTTGCAGAATGTTTCTGTTGGTTAAAACTGGGGTATAGACTACCGTTTTTGAGTTACTGTGTTACAACCCATGTTGTAGTATGTTTCTGTAGGTTAAGACTGGAGACTTCTGTATTTGAGTTACTTACTGTGTTACAACCCAAGTTGTAGCATGTTTGTGTTGGTTAAGACTGGGGTATAGTTTCTGTAGGTTGACTGGAGACTTCTGTATTTGAGTTACTGTGTTACAACCAATGTTGTAGTATATTTCTGTTGGTCAAGACTGGAGACTACGGTATTTGAGTTTGCGTTTCTTTTCCTACCTGCTGCATTCTGAATAATTTAAGCTACATTTGGCGCCCTTAAATGATGAATTTTAAGTTTGGCTGCGCTCTGTGTTACTGGTTAATGAGAATGTGAGATAGTTTAGCTTTATTGGAACCTCTAAATGATGAAGTTAAAGTTTGGCTGCGCTCTGTGTTACTGGTTAATGAGAATGTAAGATAATTAAAGCTTCATTGGTGCCTCTAAATGATGAAGTTGAAGTTTGTCTGTGACCTGTGTTAATGGTTAATGAGAATGTAAGATAATTTAAGCTTCATTGTCGCCTTTTATTGGTGATGTTAAAGCTTGGCTGCGCTCTCTGTTGTGGTTAGTGAGCATGTGATACCATTCTTCCAAATGATACCCGACAGTGAAGACAGCTACACAGTTGTGTAATGGTGCAATTTCTACTCGCTGTTCTATGATGTAGTCGTAGTGCAGATTAGTGTTAGTACAGATGTTCGCCGTTGGATTATAGCAGATTTATTTTTGTATTGCTATGCATTTTATTCAGGATCCAATAAAACTCCCAACCTTCCCACAACTTCTGCTATTCCCACAGGGGAAAGTACACCCACTGCCAGAGAACAATGGCCTAACATTGGGAGTTTGTAAGATTTCAGAGGAGGTGATACTACAACAAAACTTTCAAAAACGGCTGCAGACCTACACTAGCATGCTGGAGACCAGGCACACAAATTGCTTATAAAAGTGCCTAGGGAGACAACCTTTAATTAGTGTAAATATATTTTATTTTTAGAAATAGGATGATATGTAACAAGCACAAAATTATACAAAGCGATTCAGAAACAAGTAAACCTTATATCAATCTGTCTCCTTTGAATTGATGCATGTGAAAAAGCTTTCTGTTGCGTTATGTGCCGGGGATGCAGAGTACAGGAAAATTTTGTCAGGTAGGTTGAAAGTAGTGTTCTTATCAGGACTGTCGAATAGTCGCTATTTGATAGTGTGGCATTTGTCTTGAAGGAGTGCAAATACTAGTAAGTACGCCATGCCTCTTATGAATGTGTATTGTTGCACAATTGCGTATGCGTAGAAGGCCCCAATCGCAAAAATGGTATCCGAGTAGTTGCGGCGTCTTATATTTATAAGAAAGAATATGGAATATATGCAATAAAGACACCATCCACATCTTACGTGTGTTTAAAACAAATATTCAAAATCCAAATTTAACTACGTGTAAAGCGCTTTTCTGGATTTGTCATCATCAGATAAGCTAGCGTTGAACAAAAATTGTATCAAGACATCATGACTTTGTGATGAAGAACAGCAATCAAAGCACTGTTCATTTGCTTGTAATTTACTTGTAGATATGAAGTTTTTGTTTCATGAATATTTATACCATATCATTTCTTTCTATATTTGTTCCAAATAGATGATACTACGGGTGATAGTTTGTGGAGGCACATTTGAGATAGAGTACTTACATGATATAAATGAGATTACCATATAAAATTTTAAAAAATTATGTGGTACATTTTGTATTTTGTATAATTGTATTTTTCCCCTTTCTTTTTTAATATTTATTATCTAAACTTCAAAGTTTTCTTTTCTTTCTTTTTCTAGAGATTATTATATTTATTAATGTATTGAAACATTTTGTGAAGCAAATGTTTGGGCCTTAAACACTGTAATTATTGCTACTTTTGTCCATATGAGTAACTGTTTTAAAGTTTTATGTTCATTGGATAATAAACAAGGTTACTAATTTTGCATAAGCATGATGAATTTTGATATGCTATTTGAGCATTATAGTTTTGTTTAGTATACCCATTGTAATTAAAGTACTTTCTAGTCGGATTTGGTGAATTTCTGTTTATTGTTATGGTTGGTATTTTACTGCTTTTTTCTGATTTCTTCTGTTTACCACTCGTTGGGGAAAAATTGGGATCTCATAAGTTAGTTTAACCACCACATGTCTCATGTGCACGTCCAAAATAAGGAATCGTGGTCCTATATGTTTGTCTTTGTGTTAATATGTGTTTTGTTACATGTACATTTTTAATAATATTCATTTAGGAGCAGTATTATTTTACGTTTACACGCTTTATTATTTGGGTTGATTTAGAGCTTTTTACAAGGAATGGCCGTGAAGGCCTAGTGAAGAAATCTAGATTTCTAATTTCCCTCTGATTTCTCGTGGTTGAAGGAGTTCAGTCTCCGACATTTAACCCCATATCTCTTCATTTTCATATTCAAGGAGTCACTGTGTTATTGTGCATATTATTTTCTGGTCAGGTAATTGAATCATTGTATACTTATATTTAAAGTAAATATATTGCAAAAATAAAGGTAAATATTCCGATGGTAAAATCGAATTATATGAATTCGAAAGTCTTATTAGAATATTTATTCACATTATAACTTTTTAAATGGGTCTGTGTTTCCGTATTTTTCTACGTCACAAATTGATTTTCACGATAAACATCAATAATATTACTTATTTCCTTTAGACCTGATCATTTTTCACAATCAATGTGGATTTAACTATTCCGGAATACTGAAAATTGTGAAACCGCAATCAGGTAAAACAGTAACGAAAATTGTACATTATTCTGTTTTTTAACAAATATTCCATGTAACACTCATTTGTGGACTATTTATTGAAAGTTTTATATAGTTGAAATAAAAGTCCGTATATTTAGCAAATTACTTTTTAACTTTTTCTGCGGTAGATGTTTTTCACTCCTTAAAACTCATTTGTCAAAAAAATGATTTAATATAATATTAATAATTCAGTATTTGTGGTTTGCAAATCAACAAATTAAATGATTTACAGTAAGTGTTTTTTGTTTAGATTCGGCAATACAAAACAGCATTTTAACTAAATATTTGTGAGCAAGAGGGTTGAGCAAGGTAAAAAAGAAGCCATTTTGAAATGCCAGATAAATTTGCTACAGTCGAATAATTTTCAATGGGTCACGTTTTCTTTAGTTTTCTTTAATACCACCATTAAATATAAATGAAATTCAATCATTTTAACCCATGATTTAACGTCTTTGATTTCGATTCAATTTAAATGATATATATGGGAATTATCATTCATTATAGAAAAGGATCAAAATTCATTCAAACGGTGTCGGTTGTCAGCTTTGTGTACTACAAACCTAACATATATCGACGACTCAAACGATAACATATTGGGTGCAATGCGACGTTTGCCGACTAGAAATTCAATCATATCAGATGAAACGTTATATACTATAGTCGACTATCAACTTATGACATTAAATCAATGTTTATGACCGAACACTTGTTAAGATTCAATATAAATATAAGCCTACAGTATTTAGTATGTCTCAATAAAACCACACTGAATTTGAGTATGGAACGCGTGAGTAAATATTTCAAAATTTATTGATTTAATTTCATCAACTTCGACTTTGAGAAATTATTTATACTGATAATGTTCTCAACTAATTGTAATATGTAGTTAATATCAAGGATAACGCACTAACTTAGTAGAATCTGGTGGTCTCTAAGAGGCCTTTGTGGTTCTAAATCGCTCAGTTTAAAAAAAGAAGTGTTTGTCCAAATATCGATATGTTTAAAATAAAAATAACAATATTAGTGATTGACTAAAAGTCACTCAGACATTCACAAATGGTAACGAATCCCGACTTTTAACAGGCGCATACGACATGCGGTGGGGTTGAACTAATGTTCTTGGTTCAAACAAACCCATTCATCTTTTGGTCAAAAGTAAAATCAGTAAAATCTATTGAACACCTTTATTTATTTTCAGTACCATCTTTGGTTTGTGAATATCCAAGACCAATTTACATGTGCGACATGTTAAAAATAAAATAAAACCCCACTAACTGAGACCTTTTTTACCTGGTTATATGACATGCATGTACCACAGTTAGGTAAAAAACATTTTCAGCATTTGCCGATGGTCGTAGAAAATGTCGAGTTTCGATAATTTATTCTTATGTCCTTCTTACCTTGATTACCGTTTAATCAAATGAACGCCGGCGAAGAAAAGGAAACTTAACGAAAAACAAAATTAATTATGAATGTTGTTTTGTGCAAAATAAAATACTCCAAATTTAAGGTTCGCCTCGAGTGCGGAAAGTCGCGGGTTCGATCACCGGTCGGGTCAAACCAAAGACATTAAAATTTGTTTAGTAGGTTCTCCGATAAGCACGCAGCATTTCAGACAAAGAGCAAAGACTGGTCGACCCAGAGTCAGAATTATATGTCTGGGTAAAGTGGCATGTCTTCCTGCAGAATGTTGCTTTTGTGAGCTAGCACTTTAAAAATCTGTCTCAGCGTGACGGTCTAGTACAAAGCAGGTTGCATTCATCATCACTCATTATTAATATGTTCTCGTACTGAATTGATTGATTGTTGTTTAACGTCCATTGGCAAATATTTCATGCATATTCAGGACGGAAATAAGTTAGCAAACAATAAATCATTATGTAGACTGTAACAAAGGGACCAGTAAGGGAGGGACTTTTAGACTGCCACTGGAAAAATTGCGGGTTGGATAGGGGCGGAAAATTTAGCCT
>JAULBM010258109.1:0-16729 GCA_032357055.1 Geukensia granosissima
CTATAAATATCAGCGGAAAAATTCGAAGACACCAAAGGTGTAGGCAGAAATCGTTAAATAAGAAGACAGACAAGACCGTTGCTAATAAATAAGAGACGAAAGACACACACAACTCTACGATGAAAACAAACGGAAGAGTGACACGAACCGAACCATGCAAAAGTTAGGGTGATTTCAGGTGCTTCCGAAGGGTTAGCAACTCCCACTTCACAAATGTCACCCGTCGTGTTCATCCAATTCACCCAATCCGACAAGAGAGAATTTTGTTTAAAAAAACTAATCAGAAGATCAGCAGTTGTCCTTTTTAATTTAAATGTTACGGTTTCACAAGATTAAATAAAAATTAATAATATACAACAAGAAATTATTCATTACTCATTCCCTTGTGTTTATTTTTCCTTCCTTGCGGTGGACGTCAACTTCGTTGGTTTTGTCAGTGTATGCAACGATGCTTTAGATTTTGAATGAATGTCATCTTTCTTATGACATCGAATTATTAATTCAGGGATTTCGTTATCATATATTAGTTAAACATTACTAAAATATATCATAGCTATAAAGATATAATTTTAAAGTTTGGCTTCACCCGCATTAAATTGAAACAAACCGGCATATCACACCCAACCGTTTATGGAGATGTTTTAAATGAGTAACCTGTATATGTTTGTTAATACAATGTTTTGATAGATATCTCATAGAAAATCATTTTCATTTTTCTATATTTATTATTAAAAATATCTGAAATATAATGGTACCCCAAGCGTTTTGGAACATTTTGTTTACACCCCTGGTTTGTTATTTTTAGTAACGACGACCATCTTGGTTCGCGAATAAAGTCTTGATACACTTTTTGGTCCACCAAGAGGACTATTTTATGTTTGGTTTTGAATTTAATCGAAATACAATTTGCTTTAAAATACATGTTTCGTTCGTCTTGACGTAGTAAAGGTTCTATATACAAGGTTGTGTTATGAAACTTAGAGGTATGGTGCATTGGGGCTTTGCGCATTACATCCATAAATAAATTAGGTGACAACAGACATTGACCATTAGGTCCTTTAGGATAATCATTTTGTTTTTCCGATTACGTCTACGTTTTTGTTTTCTCAGCAACTACGCTAGATCGCATAATGGAACTATTATGAAGTTGCATTTGTGTAACACGCATGTTACGGATACAAATGTTAGTGACTTTGAGGTCAAGGTCACTCGGGTCCGTTATAGACTTACCAAATTTTCTTTTTTACTAAAAATTACTTTGTTGTTTTGTCAGCACTATGCTAAATACCTGGAAAATTTCCTTTGGTGTAGCACGCATGTTACAGTTGTAAATGTTAGTGACACTGAGGTCAACGTCAGCATGAAGACACAGTTTAGGACTTTGAAAATATGCTTTTTTCGGAAATTAAGACCGAATTTTTGTTTTCTCAAAAGCGGTATTTGATATCTAAATGTAACTTGCTATGAGATGGCATTGAATTAGCATGCATGATTCAGATACAAATTTCGATCACATTGACATGAGGATCATTCAGGGTGAACAACTTTCGAGTAAATTGGAGAATTTTTCTATCAGCACTCAAAAAACGGGCTTCAGCGTTACTGTGAAAGAAGCCATTCTAGAGGTGGCGTGAAACAAATATAAATTCTAAAAAAATCAGATCTGTTAAAATGCCTTAAATCAAAATCTTTTTTCCCTTGCAATAGCATCAAAACATTTGATTTTTTCACCCTATATAATATTAGTCCACATTCAAAACTAGAAAAAAAAACAGGAGCCTTCATTTGCTTCTTTTTTTTTTTGATTAAAAATATGGCAAACGCTGAAATAAATATTCGGTTCTATAAAGGAACAAATCTTATTTTGCTATTAACAACTCTGATTTTCACAAAAAGTACTCTGAAGATGACTTTTGCTAGATATATTAATTGACAACATTTTTGTAATGTTTAGCGGGTGTGTGTTTCAACAAACGGTCGGCATTCCAATGGGGACCATCTGTGCATCCCCTCTCGCCAATTTATTCTTTCATTCGTATGAAGCTGACTTCATACAGATTCCTCTAATAAGAATAGATAAGAATTGCTCAATCTTTTGGTTTCACGTTCCGCTATATCGATGATGTCCTATCATTAAATAACTCTAAATTTGATGAATTTGTTGACCGCATTTATCCCATTGAACTTTAAATCAAAGATACTACAATGACAAAAGGATCTGCTTATACCTATTCCTTCACCTAGAAATTGACAGTAAAGGTGGGTTAAGAACACACTATACGACAAGAGAGATGACTTTGGTTTTACGACTGTAAACTTTCCGTTCATGTCTAGTGACATTTAGCCGCAGTGTATTTTTCTTAGTTGATACGCTACTCCAGGGCTTGTGCTTCCTGTCAGGATTTTATTTATAGAGTGTTAGAGCTAATAAGAAGTCTAGAGACAAGAGTTTCTCCGGAAAAGATTAGAGTCATCACTCCGGAAGTTTTTCGGTCGCCATCATGATTTGGTTGACCGAAAGGAACTATATATCTATTTCACAAATGACAACAGATATCTTCCGTTTCTATGCCGTTTGCGACAAACATCGATTGTGGCTATAAACCGACTTTGTCTACTGAGCAACACGACGATTGCCACTAATGGAGCAGGAGTTGCTCACCCTTTCGGAGCAACTGAACTCATCCTGGTTATTGTGGGGTTCGTGTAACTCCAGCTTTAGTTTTCAGTGCAGTGGTGTGTGTTCTGGGTTTGTCTTTCGTTTCATTTTGTTTACCATGATCTTGTATGTTTTCCAACACTTTTTGGCTGCCCATTTGATATCTTCGAGAATTCCTTGACCCATAGATCATATAGGATCTTTGTTGTTTAAAGTTTGAGAATATGAAAATGAAAAGATATGAGGTAAATTTCAGAGAGACTACACTGAAACCACAAAAAAGGCATTTACTACTCTATAGGTCTCCACAAGCCCTTTAAAAATGGTAAAAAAAAACTTCTCCTTGTGAAAAGCTCTAAATCGCCCAAAGCAAAAAATCGTGTATGCGTAAAAAATATTGCTCTTACCTGAATATCATCAAAATGTACATGTACAGAACAATAGACGTAAATAACAATATATATCCACAATTCCTGACTTGGGACAGGCACATGATGCATCTGGTGGGGTTAAACTAGTTGAGTGGGTACCCAATTCCCCCCAACGAGTGGTCAAAGGACAAAATTCAATGAAACAAGAGCAATCACAGACGAACAATAAAAATCAAACAGAAAGTAACCCAATCCGAATAGGGAGTACCTTGAATAACATGAATAAATGTATTCTGAAAAATACCTGCAAAAAAAGATACATATATTATGCTTGCTCGCAGTTATAGAAAGCAAGCTCAGGTGATAATTCTGATGACAAAACATAATATAATAAATGTTAATTTTTTGTGACAATGCAATATAACCACCGTAATTACCTCGTAAAATTGGCAAACTGAAAACCTGGATCTGGTGCTCCGTCATCTACAGTGTTGTCATCTTTCTAGTATACTTGTTTGGCAACTGTTTCACCATACATACTTTGTGAACTTTCTTGTGATGAACTGGAATTAGGTTTAGGAATAATTACCATGACTACTTGTTAACTGCATTACAAATTTTCAATTGCTTCAAAATAAAAAAAATGAGATAGATGTAGCTTGGGGAAAATTTCAAGTATATGTATGTACTGCACAGAGTTGCCCCATAAAGTTGATAATTTCATGACGAGAGCTAGGATAGCACAAACACACCAATCAATGAATCGTCCCTTCCTTTTTTGTCCAAAAACATATATAAATAACTTGGTGATGTTCTAAACCAACACATATGCCCTTCTTAGCATTTTAGGTTTTATTTGTTTAGTTTGATTGTCATTAACTGACAATCATGATACATCACACACACTTGAATCTATTATGCTAGTGTTCACTATCCAAAATATTTTGGTCAGTAAACACTGTCATAATAGATACAACTGCCTGTGTGATACATGTACATGCATGCTCGGGTGAGGACTTCAATTTCCATTTTTAAATGTTTGGTTAATTTCCAATAACGATAATGTGATGTAAATGCTTGGATAAACCGACTTGTCAACATTGATTTCTGAAATCATTGAGAGCATTCGTACTGTTGTGAAACCAAATGACTTGCAGGAATTTCTATAATAAGCAAAATTATCGTAACTTACAAAACTTCAGCTTCGGCAGTATATGATTCCGAATCATCAACTATATCTTCATCTTGTAACATTTGATCCAAGTAATCTTCTTCGTTGGAAGAAATTAGACTTTCTGCGTCCATTGTCCTTGATTTTGACACAAACTCAAAGGTCATGAACCGAAATATAGTCAAATGCAAAATACCGATATCGGAAAGTTTTAATATCCGAATTAGTGAGTTTTTAAATATTAACATTTTATACGATAATATAAATAAGGTGAAGAAACAATTGTTGTCTAATACACACAACATTTTGTGCAGGTGCGCGCAGTTACGAAATGACGACGCAAATACATGAAATATAACTGCACTTACCACAAATTCTACGGTGTGCACCCCAAAAGTAAAAGGCTGTAACTTTTGATCCACATAACCGATTCTAATGAAATTTTCTGCTTTGAAAAGCTCAGATTCAAGATTTAACTTTTCTATGAACAGTTTTTCCTATTTCCACATCACAATAATTTTTCTACGATCTCTTTTAAAAATTTTAAAAAAATTTACATTTCACGCTGTTCGAACGAATTCGATTTTGGTAAAATTGGTGAATGCATGTTGTAAATATAATTTTTTCTAAACAAAATTTATACTGTTGTAAAGCTAAATATCCACTTAACTAGCCTACCAAGTTTGGACAATAAAGTCTTTCATTTAGTGAAGTCCGGGCGGGTTAATTCCAATATTCTTAAATCGGAAATTAGCGCGAAATTTGCCGTAAAATTTGTATTGAAATGGTGTGTTCATTCCGCTAAATGACAAATATTTTTTTCATTAAAACACTCGAAAATTATATGAGCAGAAACTACAGATTCGTAGCTTTCATTTCATGTCTGGATATTGAAAATACACCGAGAATTAAATCCGTAACATCACTTTTAAATACAACTACAACCGAAAAAACGCTTCACCGGTCACCATGACCGGTGTGAAAGGGAAGGGGTTAAATAATTCAACTTAAAAGCCATAAACCTAATGTAACCCCGTAGATTCCCTGTGTGTCTTTGGCCAATAGGCAAGATAGATGTTAACAGCTTGGTAAATGGCTTGGCTTTATTGGTTGACGTATCGTGGTGCTATGTGAGATTAAATATTCCGCAAAATCAAGGAAAAGAAGAGAATCAGTCAATAAAAAAAATAAACATTCACAGAAAATTCCAGGTATTTATACACTAGTTTTGAACATCTTTTCTGTAATATAGGACCCTGAAACAATTTGACTTGAAAAAGCACAAGAGTTTGTTAACTTTATTGTATTGAAAAATTTGAGATGGTTGACGATTCATAACTTGAAGCGGAAAAAATGATTTTGATTATAAAGAATGTTGCCGGTTGAGTTACTTAAACAGTACCCGCATGCACCAAACTAGATTTTGTTTACCGTCATGACCAGTCCTTCTAGCAATGCAAAATTCAAGGCTTTTTCCAGGATTTTTGCAATTTTTCTGAATTTCAAGGACTTTTCGATCAAGATTTTAAAAATTCTAAATGAAATTACAGGACTTTTCAAGGTCGTTTGGGAACCCTGTTCACAAATTGCTTGATACATTTCAAATAGTCTTTTTGTAGAATGCATGGTGCATGTGCCGGTCTAAATCAGGACCCGTTCTTTACAGATTGTCCATATGCCGTTTGTAACACTCTGTTTTTTATTGTTATATTTATTAACATTACCTTTTTTGGCCTGTCGTTTTTATTGTTATATTTATTAACATTTTACCTCTTTTATTTAGCCAATTTGATAAGTGCTTGTATTCCACTCTTTGTTACAGCCTTGTGGGGACTTCTAGATTTTAAACATTCTTCGGTTTCTTGTTAAGATATTGTATGGTCTCATATCTTTCATTTCACATTTAACAACACAGATCGGAAAAATCTTTGAATCGTTTTATTTTTGAAGAACATGATATAAGACAACGCAAAGACGGTATTTTAATTAGTTGAAACCTAATGCAAAACGATAAATATCCTTTTAACAAATACTCGAAACATAATTTGGCCCCAAAGCAAGGTTTTGAACGATTAGAATTTGGTAATTGATTATAATTGATCGGACACTTTAATTGTTGCAAAAGCCTATCTACTGCAGGTTGCGAGAGTTTCTCCAGTCTGTACTTGAAGTACCTGGTGTCCTTTGTATTACTGAAAACAAAACATAACGAACTAAAAAAGGATAATATATTGTATAATTTGTACGATAAATATTTGATACATATATGTTTCTTTTTGGTATGCATTTCGTTATGTAACTTTACGGCAAATTAAACTTGCTTGTCCATAAATCGTTCTTTATGAAATTTAAGACACACGAAGCGAAACGTTGAATAAAACAACAAAAGAAAATTGATAATTCAATCCAAAAACAAGAAATTTTCTATTTTAATTTTATTATCCTGTTCACTTTATGAGATTGAATTGTTATACTTCTGATGTTTCAGTCAGGTGTAAGATCAGAGGTTACCTAGTCATAGTTTTCACACACAAAAATTTGCAATATTCACAATAAATCTCATTATGAACAGTCCTATAAATAACAATAACTTATTTTATTTAAAATGTAATCGACTACCTGATTATCTAAATGTTAGTGTTTCTGATTATTATGTTTATTTTCGGAGGCATCCAAGAGGAGTCTACAATTCAAAATCGATTAACACGTGTTTCTTTTTAAATAAAGAAATATTTGATATGGTCCTTGAAATGCCACCAATTAATGTGAATTATTGACTCTTTTACAAAGAGGTTGTCATCTTACAAAATTTTTAAATAAGTTATTGGACCCCGATCCTGTTAATCAAACACCACAGACTTTTACATTCTTGTTACATTTTAAATATCCCCGAAGATATTAAGATTTAAAATCAGAAGATTTTGTTAATCAAACAGTCAGTACATCTCTATAAGGAATTAGGAAAGTGACAAAACGGGTGAAAAAATGACAGCAAGAAGATCGAGTGTAAGCAACTTTTCTACTGTTATGATAGCTTCAAAAAAATTTCGCAGATTATCGACATCTAAAGAAAAGTGTGAAAACTTGCCACGATCGTCATCATTTTTGGAAAAAGCTGTTACAAGACATCAGAGACAGTTAAGTGATGCTTCAGCAATTATCAATGAGTACAGAACCAATCTGACAAACGAAGAGACAGAAGGTGGCAATGCTTTAAAAAGGTTCAAAAGTGCTGTAAAAACCACGGTTTATGTTTTA
This sequence comes from Geukensia granosissima, assembly GCA_032357055.1. NCBI lineage: Eukaryota > Metazoa > Mollusca > Bivalvia > Mytilida > Mytilidae > Geukensia > Geukensia granosissima. Next base: position 7,460 of record JAULBM010258109.1, read on the forward strand.
AAAAGACGACAATCTGATACATTTTTATTGACAAGAAATATGTTTGACAACAGAAGACGAGGTACTATCCATGGAAATAATCATGCGAAAAGAAGGAGTGCTGATTTTCCGTTTAAAGATGCGAGATTGGGGTCAGCAATTGCACGAATGGCAGAAGAAAGGAAGGTAAACATTTTTATTAATATTTTTAATGGGTAATTTAATTTTTTCCGATGTTTTTATTATGGTAATTTTTTTGACGTTATGGAAACCGCAGTAATGAAAACGCGCATTGTATATGTATTGTCTTGGTGGCAGTAATAGTTTATTAATTTTTGCATTTTCGACAGCGAACCATTGAAAAAGTACTAAATGAAGCTGCACTGATATTAAGCAAAATGATATGGAAAAGCTATTTTATATAAACTTTAATTATAAGTTATATTTTTCTAAAAAGTTGCGAGATATTGTTGAGTTGATTGATTACTGTGCTTTCGTTAGGTAAATTTGAGAGAGAGAGAGAGAGAGAGAGAGAGAGAAAGAGAGAGAGAGAGAGATCATGGGTCTGTCCAAATTTTTGCCTAACTGCTCAACAGATATCTAGAAAACAAGGGTGGACACTTGGATCTGCGCTTGATATAGCTCTCCCCATCAGGTTTATTGATCGGTCTCTAAATGATTGTTCATGTTTTTTTCTGCCAGGGCTTTTTATTGTTTTCCTTTTTAAATTACCACAAGTAAAATTCAAGGCGGCGGTAATGCAAAAAATTGTTTCCAATTATCAATTACTTATTTCTAAATGCTGTCGATGGATTCGTTAACAAGCTTATAAAATATTGCCTTCTTAAGGGAAATGACCAACAATCTTCATGTGTCAAAGAACAATAAGGATAAAATATGTGAGAAATGACGGAACTCGAAAGTAAACATTCAGTTTTGAAGAGGGCGATTTTTTCAACTTTCAAGCACTGTTAATTTGTCATTTGTTTTTCTTAAAGCTTTCGATAGAATCGTTGTTTGTTTGATATATACAATTGATAATAATATCAGAGACGTTTCCAGTAGAGAATATATTCGCTTTATCTACATATTTGTATGAGAATTATACATTTCATTATGACAATATTTGTATCGTTTAATTGAATTATGTCCGATTTATTAAATTAACTCTGTAAGTAAACATATTTCACGGTTTTCAGTTTGAAGATTTAAATTTGAGATTAAATGATTAAGTAGAGATCAAAAGAAAAGTTCTCAAACGCAAAGAGGAATGAATTAATAAAAACTTTAATTGTATCCAAATTCTCCATTCAAGTTCGTATTGTAAGGTAAAAATCTGTACGCAACACGGTTGGTATGTAAACACAGGTTCAAGTAGACATCAGCATGAAGTACTTTATTATTTTCGTTTATGCCCTCATATAAGGTATCTACACAAAGAAACTTGAAACAGAAGGTTGTTGGTCTGAAATGTTCGAAATAAATACAATTAGTTAGTTTCATTTCTGTTGATATTTTTCAGAGAAAGCTAATGAAGAAATTCAGGTTGATTGCAAGAGTTGTTGGATATATGATAAATATTAGCAAAAAAGTTATTTATGACAAGTATGTAAAGTTTATAAAGTAGATGTATTATATTCAGTATATTAGAGAAGAATTTAAGCTGTTTTCAAATTTTTAGATAAAAAAAATGGTGACTAAGAAATTTGTGCAGCTGTCTACAACATCTATAGAGCGTTGAAGCATTTTTGACGACCTCTATCTTAACAATTTCATCCGTTGGAATATGATCTGCAAGATATTTACCCCATATCCTCTCTTCCGTATACATACATGTGTATATAACAACTGAGCATGTCTTTCCAAAACTATAGGAAACGACCGGGGATCGAACTCGTTGGTACTGTTGACTATCAAGCAGGTTTAATTCCCTGGGTTGGCATGGCGGTCGCAATTTTGTGATGTCAATAACATTCTCCTGCAAAATTCGTGAGCGCTTTAACCTCAGAGACAAAGAGATGACTCTTTTTCTGATTGGATTAGAGCTCTGACAAATGTGATGTGTTGTGTGATGTCGATAACTATTTCCTCCTACAAATGCAACAAAATTTTAGAAAAAGACATCTGCTCTATAGCTTACTTTGTTTAAATTTCGAAAGACCAAAATTTGACATTGTTGTGGCATTGTCTTGCATGTTTGTGCGAGCCGTAACACTTTGAACATCAGCGTTCACTCTATGCAAAAATTGAAATTTACAGTAATTGGGATCTGAGATACAAAATAATCCCAAATATTACTTACAAAACAAGAGGAATTAAAATTTATAAATAGAAAAGACAAAACCGACAACGACGACAACAGCAATAGCAAATACAAAATACCTGTACACGAATCACAAACTCACAAACTATTTTGCTGTTCGGTTAATTCAAGAGGCTGTCAGATTTAACCTAACAAAATTTATATTAGTTTAACGCTTAGTGTAGATTACGGCATTTTGACATTTCAGTGAATATTCATTGACATACAGAGCAGAGATGAAAAGACTAGCAGAGCAACTAGCAGCAGCTGAAGGACATGGGCAAGTTCCATGTGTCAACAGAATAGACACATCATATTACAAGGCCAACACTCAGGTAAACATCTTAAAAGATAGGCCGTTCATACTATATATATGTGTTTTTCATAGTATACGGAGTACAGGCATTTTGTGCGATTGAGAGTCAATTTCAAGATGACAAGAAATTATTTCTGTGTCAAAAATTGGGATTCCTTTACTAATTTCAACCTGATATATAGTCGGTTGCTATAAATATTGAATGTGACCTTAAACTTAAAAAGATACATATTTCAATATATAGCTTTTAGCTTCAGGACTGTATGTCAGCTCCATAACTGTAATTATTTTAATTGTCACAATTTTATCTATTGTAGATGAGAATGTCACAAGAAGGACAACGAATTCTGTCAAAGCACCCTAAAGACAGAACAGAGAAAGAAATACAATATGTGAGTTTATTTATACATGTTATAATATTACAGCATTATGAATAATAGAAATATTGTTTTGAATTTTAATGTACGAGTCGTAACTCTAAAACTGACCAGGCAATCGTTTTTTAAAAAAAAAAATATTTTTTATGTTTTATGAGTCCCAGATAAATACGGCTGGTTTAAAATTAAGATTTCTAGTTCTGAAGGGTACCTACCTACTACTTGCAAATTTCAAAGGTATGTGTTTTTTTTTAATTCGATTTCTGAAACAATGAATTCAAAACATGTTACAGGTTAAAATTTAACGGTTTGGTGAAATCCTTAGAGCTTTTATGAACCATTAATGAAACATATACTGTTTTGGAAACATGTTTCAGCCTCGGATAGAAAAAAAACGAGCTCCAGATCCTACTCTAAGTTTAGAATCCCTAAGTTTATGAATGCTTGTTAATTGTTTGACATAACCTTTTTTGAACTGACGGATGTAGTTTATCCTATCAAAAGAAACAAATCGGATCTATCTGTATTACTTGCACGGAAAGTACTTTTTTCTGTCATTTTAATAGATTGGGTTTCTGTTTTTTAAAATAATGAAAACATTAATATACGCCTTCATTTTTGACAGTGTTCGAGTTCCGCCTTGACTTTTACCGCAAAATATACATATCAACATTTCGAAACACGACTTACACCATCATCTTTGACGTTTTATGTATTAATTTGACGTCTGTAAATATAAAACAAATAATGTAGAATTTATCAATAAAATTATCCCATTATGTCAGAGATCACTTTAGAGTTATTGGAAAAAAATTTAACGAAACAGCAAGACCAGCTGACCACAAACCGGTTAATATATTTAAATAGTTCAATTTAACTTCATTATGTTACAAATCTCGTCGTTATCTCTTCAACGTCTAAATAATTATTCGCATTACCGGAAAAACATATTTCACCTCAACGTCAAATTAATAGTAATGAATTTAATTTGCTTGTTTTTAGGCTACCATCGCGCTTAGAAATGTAAAAACAATAGCTGATTATCCTCTTCATATTCAACAACAACTTGCAACATATGGATTTTTTGAGAGGTGAGTGTGTGGCGTAAAGGGTTGTAGAATTTGTTGATTCTCCTTTTTAAGACGGGGTAGGATGTTGCCCACACGTCGTTGTTGGAATAAGCCCTGCTTACACCACTTATCCTGTTTAATAAATTTTTGATGCAAACTTCAGATCTTATTGTGTCCAGTGTAGAATACCCATGTGAGAGATCAGAAGTACATAATTCAAAGAGACAAGATAAATTTGAAACAAACTAAAAGAAAAAACAAAATTAAAAGAAACAAAGTCTTGTAATCCAGGAACTCAACGTGATTTTTGTTCTCATTTTTATCAGTCGTGATGTTTACTTTCAAATGTGTGATGTTTTCATTTAAAATTAGTTTGAAATTTCATATTATTCATTATAATTCATTGTCCAATCTGATGCTTGTTATCTGACCATTAGAAGTGAGTTTCAGACGTCTAAAATCATTAAGATGAAAGAAAATATCGACCCCACCCATATCGACCAAAGCCAAACACAATTTGCCATGTTTTTTATCCATTGAATTATATCGTACACGAATTCTCTGATATCAGACGGTACCACTAAAATGCGCAAAATGAATTTTCCCAATGACAAAAGTCAGATTCCTTCACAGCATACCAGATTCGCAAAATTAAAAATTACACTGAATATTTCAGCTATGAACCAAAGAGGATTGTTGTAAAAGAAGGAAGGCCATCAGAAAACTACTATATTCTAATTTATGGACAAGGTAAAAGATGTTGGTCGCAATTGATTTTTTTTCATGTCGCATGATGATTACGAAAGCGATTTCCGGTTATTCTATGAATGTTAAGGTGTCTCAATAAAAACTGCTGACTTTGCTTATACTTAAATTTGTCAAAAAATAAAGTATAATTTTTGATTCCGGGCAACAACTTTTTGTCCTTTATATAGGCATAACATATTTGGCACATCTGTGTATCCCCATTGGACGATGTGTCGCATACATCATGAAAAAAAATACGATCAGATGTATATGCCAAGAATCCCGTTTCGAAGCAACGGTTTTTTCCAATTTCAATTGATGATATTGCTACATTTTTCTCGATAAAGAAAACATAAAACGATATAATTCAAAAAATAATTAGAAAGAAAGGGATAACCTTAATTAAAAAAATTCAGAAATTAAAAAGGAAATCACGGATTTTTTTTCTTGCTACTTTAATAACTGCACATAGTGCAATCCTTTATAAAGATAGAAATTGGAGTTAATCCCCCGATAATGGATAATTCTTAAAAAAAGCCTCTTAATTCTCTGTTTATACAGCCCCTTCATCCTCTGTTTATACAGCCTCTTAATTCTATGTTTATACATAAAAATGACACTGGCATTTGATTGTTCATTTAATTTATTTATTTAGTTCAACTTTTGTTAAAGAATTTCCTTAGTTTTTGCAAATACATAATAATTCATTCATCTTTGGTTTTTGCGTATTTATGGTAAATTTGTTTTCATTTTTTTGCTATGGTTTGATGTTGCCTTTATGCCTAGTCTCTCGAATTTTTTTCGTTATTTTGCTATGGCTTGATATTGCCTTTATGCCTAGTTTCTCGAATTATTCATTTTTATTTCGCATTTCCTTTAACAGGGTAAATCTAACAAAGATATTTGCACACGTTAATTTCAAATTTATTGGTGTAAGTTTCTTTGTCAAAATCTGTTGAATTAATTGTATTTTATCTTGGATAGTTCTCTACAAATGTCGTAATTTTTGCACAAATAATATAGTCAAAATGACTACCAAGACCCGATAGTTCTAGATTATATGAAACAAGATCAATAGACTCCCACAAAGTCCGATATCTCAAATATAACTGTTATTTCATTTGAAATGAGAATACGGCGGGCGTGATTAGGGGGCAAGATGGACCACCTACATTAAGCCCAGGTGCTTGTTCTTCATCTTTGTTTTGTATCGCTTGCTGCATTAAAGGGCGCCACAAAGGGATCACTTATGTTATCTGCGTCTTCGTCGTTGTCACCATTAACTAATCCGCTACTGTTCCCCAACCACTCAACAGAATTCAACCAAACTTACAAATAATCTTCAGAATGAAGTCTTGTATTGCACTGTCTATTTTATGTTATTTCAAGATCAATGTTTAAATTATGGTGTCAATGATTGCACTTTAGACATATATATCAGTGGGTAAACATTCCTTAACTGATACTTCTCTTTAACTACTCATTCAAACTTATAGAAGGTCTTCAATATCAAGTATATTAATGCAGTATATATTTTTTTCTTTCCAAATTTTAATATGTCGATGGTCGTTTTATTTCCTTAGGAATATGTGAGTATGCTGAACATAGAGGGTACCATTTCCTTATCCGCTGCTCCACTTAACAGAATTCAACCAAACTTGCACATATTCTTCATTTTGCAGTCTTACCCATGATATTTGTTAGTATATGAACAAGGAGAAAAATATGGAAGTAATTCCTAATCCTCTATTTTCAATTAAAAACTAATGATGAGCTCACCTGGCATAAAATGACATCCGAGCTTACATCCGTCATCCTTCCATTCCCACATTAATAAAAAAATCCCCTCCTCTGAAACCGCTCAGTCAAAGTTGTAATGGTCCTTTGATGATCCTCTGCCAAAATTGTGCTCGGTATCACCGCCCACCTTCCAAGATGACTGTCATGATTAAATATAGATAGAAGGTGTCTGGTTTATTTAAAAAAATCTTCATGTATGAAAGTAATGAACCAATGGCTACCTATCTTTAGTGGAATGACCCACACATGGTCCTCCTCAAAACTTTTATCCGAAATTCCGAACAGCCGATAGTTTTACAAATAACCCGATGGGGAATTCACCAAAAAATCTACGTGTCAAAAAACTACTGAGCCATTCGCAACTAAAGTTTGGTGGAATGGTCCTTGGTGGTCTTTATCAAAATCTTGTCCTTCATCCCCGCTCTCCAAACCATGATGGTTGTGGTAGCCGAGGTTATTTTAACAAAGGACCTTTTGGGGAATATACTTAAAATATTTCTGTCTGAAATTATTGAGTCAAATGCAACCAAACTTAAAGGTATGGTCTAAACGTGGTCAAACAAAATTGTCCAGCGTCCCGGGGAGCCCACGAAGATAGCCGACACAGATGAACTTAGTTTGAAAAAGAACCAAATGAGAAATTAACTAAAATACTACTGAGCCACTTAAAACGAAACTTTGGTGGAAGGATCTTTTGGTGGTCCTCTACCAAAATTATGTCCAGCATAGTCGACAACCAAACTAGTTGCCCAACGATGGAGAACGTTGTTAAACATAGGACCTTATAGGAAATTCGCTTAAAAATCATTTTTTCTTAAACCTTTGAGTCAGTTGCAACCAAACTTTGGCATAATGGTTGTTAAATGATCCTTTCAAAAATTGTGTTCGGCATATCAAGGTGGAAATGAACTTTGAAATCTTCTTGTCTGAAACTGCTGAGTCACCTGTGACCAAACTTTGGTGGTCCTCTACCAAAATTAAGTCCAGCAGATTCGACAACCAAACAAGATGCCCACTGTTAAAGAACGTTGTTTAACATAGAACCTTACTAGAAATTCGCTTAAAATCTTCTTTTCTAAAGCTTCTAGGTCAGTTGCCACCAAACCATGGTGTAATGGTTGTTAAATGTTCCTCTTCCAAAATTGTGTACGGCATCCGATTCCGCATATCAAGGTGGTCGAAATAACCGAACCTTGTTTAACATAGGACCTTATGGGAAATGAACTTAGGAATCTTCTTTTCTGCAACTACTGAGCCATATGCAAACCTATCTTTGGTGGTTTGATCCTTGTATGGCCCTCTACAAAAATTTTGCCAAAAATCCCCGCCCATAGACCAAGATGATCGTTAAAGCCGAAACTTATCATATCATAAAACCCCATGGCAATTTTGGAATGTTCTTTTCCAAAATTTTGTGTTGCTTTCAAGCCAAACTTCTTTTAAAAAAGTGCTCAAAAAGAAACTCACTTTAGAATATTTTGAACAACAAAATTTTAAGTACCAAAATTTTGTACATTATTCCTTTCTGGCATGGAACACTTAGGATTCCAGGTTAAGGATGTGACACATTCATCTTAGAGCCTCTTTTTTATTTTTTCAGCAGACATTTCAACTTGACAATATGAGCAAGCTGAACAAAGAAGACGATCTTGACACCCTGATATGATAATGTGTCATTTAGTCATTTTTTTCTGTGAATAACTTAGTATAGGATTATATTTTCCCACTTCCTTCTCATCCAATGATTAACTGCTATGATTGTTATAAAATATTGTCATACCCTTCTTTTCAATCATTTATAATTTTCTCTCTCTGTCATAACCTCCAGTTACGGCAGCGACACATGTCTTCTGACGAAGACCCAATCCTATGTGTTTAAGTTTTTACGTTATGTTTTCTGTAGTTTTCATCTTGATCATGTCCTCTTTTAAGACGATCTCGCATCTTTTACAGTTTCTTTACCTTAAACAATACAGAAAAACACCATATATTTTAGTTTTTAAATGAAGTTTTTTCTGTATTAAACTAACCAAGAACGTGCCTATCGTTTTATCAAGTTACTCAAATGTATTTGTATAAATATTTTCATATTTTATCTAATAGGTTTCGCGACAGATTTTGACTTTTCGAAGTCCAGTGTATAATACCCACGCGAGAGGTCAAAAGTGCATAGTCTAATAGACAAATTTGAAACAAACTAAAAGGTAAAACGTAAACAAAAAGGACAAAAGCTTGGAATCCATGAACTCCTTTACAAAAATAGAGTGGAATCAGGTGCTAATGAAGGGTAAGCATTCCCTGTCTTGCGCGCAACACCCGTCGTGGAATCCTTAGTCTCAATTCCGGGTAAACGTCAATCCGAGAAAACAGGTCCATTACTAGTTAAGATACATTAATACCATACGGTTCAATCAATTCGTGATGGCGACCATAAAATAGAAGGAGGGACGACTTCAACCTTGATTGGATATATCCTTGTTGTATTAATATATGAGACAACAGCAGTGCTCTCTTCAGAAAATCCTGATGCTTGGAACAGACACGAGAGTATCGAATCAACTGCGAAACATAAACACCGTAGCCAGGGAAGCAGGAATATTGCCACATAAATATGGGAAGTTTACAATAGGAAAATTGAAGTCATCCCGTTGGTCGTAAATCTTAGAAACAAGTTTACAC
>JAULBM010258220.1:0-16723 GCA_032357055.1 Geukensia granosissima
CAAAAGATCTTTTGTTCACCTTTCACATTTCAACGTGCTGCGGTCGTATTATGTGCTTGCGAAGCACCTCCGTTTTTTAATTCTGAAGTCACAATCTAAACAATTGCACTAATACTTTCATTTCAAAATTATTTGTGACAGAATTTTATATGTAATGTTTAACTAGAAAGGGAAGCTTTTACTTTTTGTGTTTTGCAATAATTCACTGAAAAAAGATACCACCCATCTTCTATGGGCCAGTCAGTGTCCTATATTTTGACTTTAGTGGAACCTTAACAATAATTAAAACATTTCCCAAATTCTGTCATAAATATAAACCGCTTTCATGTGAGGGTGAGAGAAGCTCGAGTCCCCATATGAAATTTGCTGACCCAATATATGCAAGGGAAATCATATCCTACTTTTTATGTAAACGTGATAAATAAAGCTCGGAAATTTAAACAAAATCCACATGGTTTTATAATTCATCTTAATTAACTTATTCGTAAAGGATATTGTCACAATCTTTAAATGTGTTATTTATTGTTACAAATATTGACTTTCTTGTTAATAGCTTTATACGGAACTAAACAGTTAATACTTGGTGTACAATTTTTTACTTCCTTTCTATATATATTTTTATTTATTGACATCTTCACAACCAATGTTTTCTTTGACTTCTAATGATATTTAAACACTAAATCCAACTTGAAGTGTTTTAATTGACAACGTAGTAAACTTTGGTTTGCTGATCGGTTGCTTTGGGTTTTAACTAGCAGACTGTGATTATATTTTCGAGGTCAATACTTTTGTTGTATCTTGTATTAGTTTTAATTGTATTTTTTGTTGGTTTTCAGTATCGATCTCAAGTGTGAAATCCATTTCCACCGATTTTATAGTGTTTTTATGGCTGTTTTGTCGCGACAATGTCCCCGGGAGAGGGGGGGGGGGTTGTTTTTAACATTTATATAAAGCTCCGCCCGCTCATTTTAACATTTGACGACATCAATGCAAACAGATTCTGTGGTCACCAACGGCGTAATTTTCCGATATAAAGTTGTTCTTAATACTAAATAACAAATATTGTTCGCCAAAAATTGGTCTCTTTTTTGAAAGGGTTATGCTTTTAAAGACATTTTGTAACAAATGACATTCCTTGGTACTTTTTTATGCTGTTCCCTTTTGATTTTATTCAAAGGTATGAAACTTATAAATCTAATGCGGTTTTATGGGTAACAAATTACCATTTTTGAGATACTCAATATCAAGAAACCAACAACTAAAGTAAATTTGCATAATAATGGGAAAATGTTTGTGTCTGTTTTGTGATTTGCTCTTTAACGGACGGTATCCGTCTCAATCAAAGGACTCATTCAATTTGGGTTTTCTCCCATTGTACTCTCCTCAGCTACACTAGTCATGATAATGTCTTTGTGTTTTGTGGTGTTAATACCAATCAGTATCTTTCAGTTTGAGTGTGTATGTGCGTATGATATGCCCACTAGAGCCCTTTGATTAGGCTTTAATAAAAATTTGAATTTGAATTCGTTTACGATTTGGCTCCATTTGATTTTTATTCAACGTACCGGAGTCTCGATAAAGCGAATGACAAGGGTGATTAAGGTTATCATTATAGCATTATTTTATAATATTTGAATATTTTCTTCTTCTAAATCTTCAAAAGTTATTTTAGTCAATATTTTGTGACATTTTGTCCTACATGCTGTGGATAGTTTTTTTTCACACTTGTACAATACTATGTTTTCTTTGGTTATTAATGATATTTTTACACTAATTCTAGCCGGACGTGTTCTGATTGATCTTAAAGAAGCATGGGTGCTTTTTTTCACGTGAATCTGGATTCCATGTCATTTTTATGTTTACAGTTTCTTTTAAATTAATCAGAAACAATATTTCGCACCATATGAAACATAAGAGACCAATCATTCAAGATGAATTCATAACCAAAATCAGTTTTTTGGAACATTACTTTTTTAAATTGCTTAAACATGATTTTGATTCGCTGAATCGTGATTCTGAAACATGTTTCAGATTTTGGTAAAAGAAACGCACCACAGGTTTGTTATCAATTATTGAATCAATCCTTTAAATAATGAATTTTGCCGTCTAGCAACTTAATTAAGCAACAAAATTTGTTCGTTTTTGGTCACAACAAAGATAATAAGGAAACGTCTCTTATTTCCCTTTTGCATTTGTAAAAGATTAAAATGCTTTTTTGAAAATTAATTTAATAATTTTACCATTTTAACTAAAGGGAAATTATTTTTTGTCGTTAACCTGCAAAAGTCCATTCTTTAGGATTAAGATACCTAATCAAGCCAATCAAGCATTAAATCCATTAGCACTAAAGTCGTCACTTGACCATCTTGAAAATATCAGTATCGAAATATTTTCTACAATCTTCATAAGTGCTATAGCACAATACAAGTATGAAAAAATGACTGAAGACATATGGTTAATTATTGTAAATATTGAAGCGAAATTTATATATAAACAAAATTATCAAAATGCACAAATAATTATCTATTATACTAATGCCACCAATTGAGATCCAAGCTGACTTACCATGCTTACGATAGACATAATTGGCGGGAAAGTTTGACAGACTTTGCTATAACGAATAATAATATCAGACAAACTAAAATAAAGTGATATTCGTCTTCCACTGTATTCATATATCAGCATTAACATAAAGGACTACAAGAAACTAATTACTGCATATGCAAATCAATCTTAATTAAATCTAAATGTTTTGTAGGTAACAAACCAATTGTGCATTTCTTAGAATAGTTGCATTCGAGTGTACCGCATGTACGAGTGCACCTTTTTGCCTGTAATAATCTGACTACCCTAAAAATGGTTAAACCTTTACTTTTTTCAGTTTTAGTTTAGAAACTACGTTTTTATTATGTGAGGCGAAAAAATGGCAAAACAGAATAAACATTTGAAGTCCTAGGTACGGACAAACAATGGTTTGGAATGTACAAATTATTTTTCTAATGTTATGTTTCACAAATAAACTTGCATGCCTCATTTTACCATTATTTAAAGGAACTGAAATGGACTTTTTAGGTGTCATTAACAGCGAGTACTCGTTCGAGATCGAAACATGTTTTTGTCATTTGATTTATTGTAATTGTCTGCGTACTAAGCATCGACGTCACAAGTCTAATCTTATGCGGTTGGTCTTTAAAGTTTGTTTTCATGTCGTTTGTTACACCACTGTTCTTTGTTAGACGAGGTGTGTGTATCCCGCCAGATATTTTATGTGTCTGTCTCAAGCCAGGAACCTTTAATCCTGTGAATGTCGTTTTTAATGTTTAAGTGTTACTTGTCTACATTATATACTTATTTGTCCGATAGTTGCTTCATTTGGATATCAACACATTTTGTTTTTGAGGCTTTTACAGCTTGACTGAAGGTGTGGATATGTGTCCATTACTGAAGGTGTGGATATGTGTCCATTACTGAAGGTGTGGATATGTGTCCATTACTGAAGGCTATTAAAGGGCAACTTGTAGATGTTTGCGATGAATAAGACATGGTAGGCTGTTTCATTGAGAATCAAACCACATCTTTTTCTATATGCAATCAACAAGACAACTCCCACTGAAACAACTCACAGATTGAGTCAACATAAACACTCTTACTGAAACAAGATACAGTCAACAACAACAATCTCACCGAAATAACTCACAGATAAAGTCTACAAACATCACTCCCACAACTCATAGATAGAGTCAACAACACTCCAATGAACTCACAAGTAGTGTGAGTCAACAACAACAATCCAAATGAAACAACTCACAGCTAGAGTCAACAACAACAATCTCACCGAAAAATCTCACAGATAAAGTCAACAAACACTCCCACTGAAACAACTCACAGATAAAGTCAACAACAACACTCCCACTGAAACAACTCATAAATAGAGTCAACAACACTCCATTGAAACAACTCACAGATAAAGTCAACAACAACACTGCATTTGAAACAACTCGCAGGTAACATCAACAACAATAATCTTCTGAAAAAACTCAAAGATTGAGTCAACAACAACAATCCCAATGAAACAATTCACAGATAAAGTGAACAACAACATCCCTGGCACAACTAACAGATACAGTCAACAGCAATACTCCTACTGAAACAACTCACAGATTGAATAAACAAGACAACACTCCCACTGATACATTTCACAGATAGTGTCAACAACAACACTCCCACTGAGACAACTCTTAGATAGAGGTAACAACATTACTCCAACTGACAAATCTCACAGATAGAGTCAACAACAACACTCCCACTGAGACAACTCTTTGATAGAGGTAACAACATTACTCCAACTGACACATCTCACAGATAGATTTAACAACAACACTCCTAAGGAAACTTCTCTTAGAAAGGGTCAACAACAACAATCCCACTGAAACAACTCATAGATAAAATCAACAAAAGTCCCACTGAAACAAATCACAGATAGAGTCAACAAGACAACACTCCGTCTGAGATAACTCAAGATAAAGTCAGCAGCAACAATCCCACTGAAACAACTCACCTATAGAGTCAACAAGACAGACAACATTACCAATGAAACAACCCTCAGATAGAGTCAACAACAACAATCCAACTGAAACAACTCACAAATAAAGTCAATAACAACGCCTCATCTGACACAACTCACAGATACAGTCAACAACAACAGTCCTACTGAAACAACTCACAGATTGAGTCAACAACAACACTCCCACTGAAACAACTCACAGATTGAGTCAACAACAAAACACTCCCACTGAAACAACTCACAGATAGAATCAACAACAACACTCCCTCTGACATAACTCACAGATAGCGTCAACAACAACATTCCAACTGAAATAACTTACAGATAAAGTCAACAACAACACCCCCTCTGACGTTACTCATAGACAGAGTCAATAACAACACTCCCACTGAGGAAACTGACACCTGGAGTCAACAACAACACTCCAAAAACATCATTCACAGATATTCAATAACAACAATCCAAATGAAACAACTCACAGATAAAGTCAATCCCACTGACACAACTCGCATTTAGTCAAAAGCAACACTCCCACTGAAACAACTCACATATAGTGTCAACAACAACATTCTCACTGAAATAACTCACAGATAGTCATCAACAACAATCCCATTGAGACAACTCACAGATAAAGTCAACAACAACAATCCTACAGAGAGAACTCACAGAAAGAGACAACAACAAAACCCCACTCAAACAAATCACAGATTGAGTCAATAACAACACTCCCACTGAAATGACTCACACTAATGTCAACAAAATTAATCACACTGAACCAATTCACAGATTGAGTTAAAAAAAACAACACTCCCACTAAACAAATCACTGATTGAGTCAAATAGACAGCACTCCCACTGAAACAACTCACAGATAGAGGCAACAACAACACTTTCACTGACACAACTCCCAGATAGAGCTAACAACAACGCAGTAACAAAAACAACTCACAGCTAGAGTATTCAACAACAATCCCACTGGGACAACTCATACATAAAGTCAACAACAACACTTCTTCTGACATATTTAACAGATAGAGTGAACAGCACCGCTCACAGCTGGAGTCAACAACAACACTTCTAAAAACACCATTCACAGATAGTCAAAAACAACAATCCCACTGAAACAACTCACAGATAAAGTCAACAACAACACCCCTCTGGGTGCTCTGACGCAACTCGCAGATAGTCAAAAGCAACACTCCCAATGAAACAACTTACATATAAAGTCAACAACAACACTCTCACTGAAATATAAACTCACAGATAAAGTCAACTACAACAATCCCATTGAAAGAACTCACATATTATGTCAACGAGACAACATTCCCACTGAGACAACTCACAACTAGATTCAACAACACTCCCAAAACACAATTCACAGATAGAGTCAACAAAAACACTCTCACTGAGACAACTCACAATTAGAATTAACAACAACACTCCTACTGAGACAACTCACAACTAGACTTAACAACAACACCCACAAAAACACCATTCACAGATAGACTCTACAAAAACACTCTCACTGAAACAACTAACAGCTAGAGTCAACAACAACACCCCCTAAAAAACACCATTCACAGATAGAATCAACAAAAACACTCCCAAACACAACATTCTCAGTTAACGTCAACAACAACAATCCCACTGAGACAACTCACAAATAGGGACAACAACAATACTCCAACTGAAACAACTCACAGATAAAGACAACAACAACAATCCTATTGAGATAACTCACAGAAAGAGACAACAACAAAACTCTACCGAAACAAATCACAGATTGAGTCAACACAAACACTCCCACTGAAATAACTCACACTAGCGTCAACAACATTAATCACACTAAACCAACTCACAGATTGAGTAAAAAAAAAACAACACTCCCACTAAACAAATCACTGACTGAGTCAAATAGACAGCACTCCCACTGAAACAACTCACAGATAGAGGCAACAACAACGCAGTAACGAAAATAACTCACAGCTAGAGTCATCAACAACAATCCCACTGGAGCAACTCATAGATAAAGTCAACAACAACACTTCCTCTGACATATCTCACAGATAAAGTGAACAGCACCGCTCACAACTGGAGTCAACAACAACACTTCTAAAGACACCATTCACAGATAGTCAAAAACAACAATCCACTGTAACAACTCACAGATAAAGTCAACAACAACACCCCACTGGGTGCTCTGACGCAACTCGCAGATAGTCAAAAGTAACACTCCCAATGAAACAACTCACAAATAAAGTCAACAACAGCACCCCACTGGGTGCTCTGGCGCAACTCGCAGATAGTCAAAATCAACACTCCCAATGAAACAACTTACATATAAAGTCAACAACAACACCCCTCTGGGTGCTCTGACGCAACTCGCAGATAGTCAAAAGTAACACTCCCAATGAAACAACTTACAAATAAAGTCAACAACAACACCCCTCTGGGTGCTCTGACGCAACTCGCAGATAGTCAAATTCAACACTCCCGCTAAAACAACTTGCATATAAAGTCAACAACAACAATCCCATTGAAAGAATATACATATTATGTCTACAACAACACTCCCACTGAGACAACTCACAGCTAGGGTCAACAAGACAACATTCCCACTGAGACAACTCACAACTAGAGTCAACAACAACATTCCCACTGAGACAAATCGCAGCTGGAGTCAACAAGACAACACTCCTACTGAGACAACTCACAACTAGAGTCAACAACAACACCCCCCAAAAAAAACACCATTCACCGATAGAGTCAACAAAAACACTCCCAAAAACACCATCCACAGATAGAGTCAACAACAACACTCCCACTGAAACAATTCATAAATAAAGTCGACAACAATCTTCTGAAACAACTCACAGATAGAGTTAACAACAACACTCCCACTGAGACAATTCACAGATTGAGTGAACAACAACACTTTCACTGAGACAATTCACAGAAAGAGTCAACAACAACAATCCCACTGAGACAACTCATAGATAAAGTCAACAAGACTCTAATATATGTCTTTTAATAATGTCAATTGCTAGAAAAATGTTTAAATGAAATGAAATATGTACGTTAACAGATATCATAGAGCGAAAGATTGGTGTTTTACAAAATATAGATTTTTTTTTCAAAAAGCTGCGCAAATGCGTTTACCCAACTTTTCAGTATTTCTATTGCCCAAGGTATTGTTTTTTAAAATAAGTTTAGAGACAAAATTTACTAGTTTTCTAAGTAAATATTTAAAATATACAGTCTTTTGACTATCAATCCAAGGGAAAACATAAAACATGATTACTCAACTACTAAATCTCTTAATATACCTGTTATCAGATATTTAATGTTAACAAGTCATATTTTGGTCTTAATGTTCCGAACATGTCAACAAGTTAACAAATTTCATGTAAAACATCAAGCAGATGGATAAAATAAAAGAACCAAGTAACAGGAAATCTCATGTTTCAGATCAGTTAAGAATCCTGCAAAGCAAGCCGTTTAACAACTATACCTCTTCCTATTCTTGTGCGTCACAATTCGAATAGGACTATTTTTGGTATCCGAAAACTTCTGTATGTTTCTATTTTTGGTATCTGAAAACTTCTGTGTGTTTGGTTTTTTTAGTAAGGGGACGTCCTCTTATGTGTTCATTTTTTCATTTTTATTCGACAGATAAAGCTATGGTGTAAAAATCGATGACTTCGCAACATCTCATTACAATGTTGCAAATACTTTAAGCATGTATTTTTAAAGCACCCCCAAGATTTGTTTAATTTTCTTTCTTGACCCTCTCTTAATGTACCTGGAAACGATTCAATAGTTTGGCATCTCGAAAAAGCAAGATGATTAAATTTGCTAAAATATTTTTTTCTGATAATTTTTAACTATCATTTACCAAGATCTAGAAGATCGATTTTGTTCCTGGCTTCTGGGCTTGACAGGATTCAGCTTTGCAATTTCATAGCTAAAGGGCTGATCCGATTTCAACTTAAATTTCACTCATTTTAACCTCCAATAAAAGTGCAGTCAATCAGCTAATTAATCGACTTGTGATTATTGTTGAAGACCTGCTTTACGGTGTTGGTTTCCATGCGCATTTTGCTGCAAAATTCATACTTTGACATCTTTGTTTACAGACAAGCGTCATTTCGGTAGCTATGCTCGAGTTTTACAAGTTCATTTCATGAATATGTAAAAGGGAGATAATCTGAGATACGTAGCTTTCAGCCTGTCCTTGTTGTAGTTATTTACGAGACAAAAACAATGTTATCTCCAGAAAATTCTGATACTTGGAACATGCGCGAGAGTATCGAATCAACTGCGACACATAAACACCGTTAGCAGGAAAGTAGGTATAATGCCACATAAATATGGGAAGGTTTGTCGTAAATCTTAGAAACAATTTTTCACTCTTGGTAAAGTTCGAGTAATAAATAATTGTAGAACAGTTAATTAAGGATGTTATAAATTTCGTTGTAGAACAATTAACGGTAATACAGGGTTACCTACAACATTTGACAGTACGACATTTGCAGGGAAAGGATGGGATACAAATTTACAGCAGTTGTAAGTATTAACACTAAAAATGTCGCAATATGTACCTGTACAAAATTCACCGTAAAAAACTCTGCATATTGGAAATAGTAAGACTTTATTAACATTTCTAAATGTTAAAAATCACATTTGCCCTTTTTTTCAACGTATGATATATTTTAAACTTTTTTCATTATCATTATACAAAGCATTGCTTCAATTTTGCAAAACAAATTGTGAAACAAGAATACAAGTAAAATGGTACTTTTTATTTTAAATCGTACATTTTAATTTTTTTAGGCGTTTAAACAATATTGGTCTACAAACCATCGACAACAATGGACTCTCCGGGTTGAGTGCTTTAACTCTTTTGTAAGTACCTGTAAACAATGGACTCTCCGGGTTGACTGCTTTGACTTTTTTATAAGTACCTGTAAAAAATGGACTCTCAGGGTTGAGTGATTTGACTCTTTTGTAAGTACCTGTACATAAACAATGGACTCTCCGGGTTGAGTGCTTTGACACTTTTGTAAGTACCTGTAAACAATGGACTCTCCGGGTTGCATGCTTTGACACTTTTGTAAGTACCTGTAAACAATGGACTCTCCGGGTTGAGTTCTTTGACTCTTTTGTAAGTACCTGTAAACAATGGACTCTCCGGGTTGCATGCTTTGACACTTTTGTAAGTACCTGTAAACATTGGACTCTCTTGGTTGAGTTCTTTGACTCTTTTGTAAGAACCTGTAAACAATGGAATCTCCGGGTTAAGTGCTTTGACTCTTTTGTAAGTACCTGTACATAAACAATGGACTCTCCGGGTTGAGTGCTTCGACACTTTTGTAAGTACCTGTAAACAATAGACTCTCCGGGTTAAGTGCTTTGACTCTTTTGTAAGTAGCTGTACATAAACAATGGACTCCCCGGGTTGCATGCTTTGACACTTTTGTAAGTACCTGTAAACAATGGACTCTCCGGGTTGAGTGCTTTGACACTTTTGTAAGTACCTGTAAACAATGGACTCTCCTGGTTGAGTGCTTTGACACTTTTGTAAGTACCTGTAAACAATGGACTCTCCGGGTTTAGTGCTTTGACTCCTTTGTAAGTACCTGTAAACAATGGACTCTCCGGGTTGAGTGATTTGACTCCTTTGTAAGTACATGTACATAAACAATGGACTCTTCGGGTTGAGTGCTTTGACACTTTTGTAAGTACCTGTAAACAATGGACTCTCTTGGTTGAGTGATTTGACTCCTTTGTAAGTACATGTACATAAACAAAGGACTCCCCGGGTTAAGTGCTTTGACACTTTTGTAAGTACCTGTAAACAATGGTTTCTCCGGGTTGCATGCTTTGACTCTTTTGTAAGTACCTGTACATAAATAATGGACTCTCCGGGTTGAGTGCTTTGACTCTTTTGTAAGTACCTGTACATAAACAATGGACTCTCCGGGTTGAGTGCTTTGACTCTTTTGTAAGCACTACCAACCTATGAGCATTATTGCCTTTGATAGCGGTAGTATTTATCCAACAGATACCATTCTAGCTTGCCAGTGCCAGCCAACACATTTTGACGCTTCTTTCCAATTTGTGTTACGTTCCCTATTTTATTTCAAAGTATCATGTTGGTAGTTGGTACTCTGCAGAATTTATTATTTTCAATCTCCTTTCAACGGCAAAGGATACAGATAGGCTAAACGGTGATGCCGAGTATCTGATACAGAAAGTCAAAACAGTGATACTGAGTACCTGATACAGATAGGCAAAACGGTGATGCTGAGTACCTGAAAGGATACAGATAGGCAAAACGGTGTTGCTGAGTACATGATACAAATAAGCAAAACGGTGATGCTGAGTACCGTATACAGACAGGCAAAACGGTGATGCTGAGTATCTGATACAGATAGGCAAAATGGTGATGTTGATTACCTGATAGAGATAGGCAAAATGGTGATGCCGAGTAACTGGTACAGAAAGACTAAACGGTGATACTGAGTACATGAAAAGATACAGACAGGCAAAACGGTGATGCTGAGTAACTGATATGGAAAAGCAAACCGGTGATGCTGAGTACATGATATTGACAGGCAAAACGGTGATACTGAGTACCTGATATGGAAAGGCAAACCGGTGATGCTGAGTACATGAAAGGATACAGACATGCAAAACGGCTGCGTACATGAAAACTAAATTAGCTCTACCACGTTCTTTGCTTATACCAATATACCAAACATAAATCGTACGTTATTGTTTCAAGTCTTTTTCGCATCTTTTTCAGTTTTCGTAGACTGGTTTGTTGGTTTTTTTTTTTTTTTTTTTTTTTTTTTTTTTTTTTTTTTTTTTTTTTTTTTTTTTGGTACTACTTCTAATATCTTCTTTCGCACAGTTAGTTGTGTTTTTATTGAGGAGCTACTTATTGTTTCATCATGATTTTCATATTTAGATATATATTTTGTAAGTTTGTTACAAGTTTCAAAAAGTTTAGTCGAATTATTAATGCAAAATTGTAAGTTAATTTCTGTCAATTCTCATGCTTCTTCTATCCCTCTAAATATACGTCCCTGTTGACAACTTATGTTATCAATGTTCGCACTGGTTGTTTGGTGTTAAGTATTATTGACTACTTCTGTTATCTACTTTCGTACAGGTTGTTATGGTGTTCATTATTATTGACTACTTCTGTTATCTACTTTCGTACAGGTTGTTATGGTGTTCATTATTATTGACTACTTCTGTTGTCGATTTTCGTACAGGTTGTTATGTCTTTTTGGTATTATTGACTACTTTGTTAACTTCTTTCATACAGGTTGTTATGGTGTTTGGTATTATTGACTACTTCTGTTATCCACTTTCGTACAGGATGTCTTGGTGTTCGGTATTACTGACTACCTCTGTCATCTTCTTTCGTACAGGTTGCTGTGGTGTTCAGTATTATAATTGACTACTTCTGTTATCCACTTTCGATCAGTTTGTTTTGGTGTTCGGTTTTATTGACAACTTCTGTTATCCTCTTTCGTATAGTTTGTTGTTGTTTTAATATTATTGACTTCTTCTGTTATCCACGTGCGCCCCTTCTAGCTGATTTACTTTTGTACACGTATGAAGCAGAATTCATTCAGGGACTCATTCGAAATAACCAAAAATATTTTGCCAGATCGTTTAATTTTACCTTTCTTTATATTGATGATGTTTTGTCATTGAATAATCCTACGTACAGTGAACATCACGACCAAATATATCCCAGCGAACATGAAATTAAGGAGATCACAGATTCAACAAAATCTGCTTCATATCTAGATTTATTCCTCAAAATTGACCAAGAGGGAAAATTTATTTATAAGATTTTACAACAAACAGGATGACTTCAACTTTCCTATGGAAAACTTCCCATATTTATTTGGCAATATTCCTGCATCACCTGCCTACGGGGTTTATGTTTCGCAGTTGATTCGATATAAACCTGTTAGTAGTTAACAGAAGTAGTCGTGCCTGTTCCAAGTATCATGATTACTTATGGTATCAACTTTCGTACAGGTTGTTATGGTGTTCGGTATTATTGACTACTTCTGCTGCCTTCTTTCATACAGATTGTTATGGTGTTAAGTATTATTGACTACTTTTGTTAACTACTGTCGTACAGGTTGATATTGTGTTTGGTATTATTGACTACTTCTTCAATCCATTTTCGTACAGGTTGTTATGGTGTTATGTATTATTGACTACTTCCGTTATCAACATTCGTACAGTTTGTTATGGTGTTCGGTATTTTTGACTACTTTTGTTATCTACTTTCGTACAGTCCGTTTTGGTGATCGGTATTATTGACTAATTCTGTTATCAACTTTCATACAGATTGTTATGGTGTTAAGTATTACTGACTACTTCTGTTAACTACTGTCGTATAGGTTGATATTGTGTTTGGTATAATTGACTACTTCTGTAACCTTTCGTTCAGTTTGTTATGGTGTTTGGTATTATTGACTACTTTTGCTATCCACTTTCGTACAGTTTGTTATGGTGTTCGGTATTATTGGCTACTTCTGTTATCAACTTCGTACAAGTTGATATGGTGTTCGGTATTATTGACTACTTCTGTTAACTTTTTTCATACAGGTTGTTTTGGTGTTTGGTGTTATTGACTACTTCTGTTATCAACATTCGCACAGATATTCAATAATACTTAACACCAAACAACCACTGCGAACATTGTCTTAAGTATTAATGACTTCTTCTGTTATCTACTTTCGTACAGGTTGTTATGGTGTTCAGTATTATTGACTACTTCTGTTAATTACTGTCGTACAGGTTGCTGTTGTGTTGTATATTATTGACAACTTCTGTAATCAACTTTTGTTCAGTTTGTTATGGTGTTCGGTATTATTGACTTCTTCTGTTATCCACTTTCGTACAGGTTGTTATGGTGTTCGATATTAATGACAACTTCTGTAATCAATATTCGTACAGTTTGTTATGGTGTTCGGTATTATTGGCTACTTCTGTTATTAACTTCGTACAGGTTGCTATGATGTTCGAGTTTATTGACCACTTCTGTTATCAACCTTCGTACAGTTTGTTAGTGTGTTGCAAAGGGATCTTATACATGTACGTGCTTAAAGTGCGGTATTTTCTTAACACGGGGCACGTTAGTAACGTTCCCGTCCGAGAAGGGTTGAGAATTTCTACATCCCAGCTAACTAATGGACGCAGGCGGAGAAACCGAAAGGTCTATTTATACACCAAACGCCCTTTAGTATCCGCTCAATTTGATGACCGCTATGCAACCAGAGGTATATGGGTATCAAAGGGCTTTCTGTATGTGACCGATGGCAGAATACTCTAGATCTCCGAGTTGTATCCACGCATATTAAATTCTATTAACTTGTGTCATAACTACCATTAAATCTCTAATTGTTAACATCTGTAATAAATGTTATGTCAAAAAATTCATTAGATGGTTTTGTCCACCTAATGTCTGTCCAATTTCCTTTTTCTACGAGATTAACTTTAACTCGATACTCGACTTTTCTGACTCGACACTCAACACTCTACAATAAGAAACTCCCTTTTTCACTAAAGATAAGCGGTTATGATTTTTTTACACCTTTTTACCGCATAAGCTTAAGGAAAAGTTTACATATCTAATCAATTGGTCATTCAAACTTTCCTTTCTTAGCGATAAATCTTAATATAAATACACTTTTTTATATCTTTTGACGTGGTAACGGCGATAAATTTCCTTCTTGATAATATTTATGTACGATTTGGGAACATGGTCTATCGGCAAATAGTTGGCATACCAATATACAGACTGCTCTCATTGCGGATTTAAATTGTATGCTATAAATTACAGTTTATGTCATAAATTCGAAGAAATAAGAAGACGTTAATTATGCTTTTAGATATTACATGATATTTTAGCTTTAAATAATCCAGATTTTCAAACATTTGAAAAGAAATTTATCAAAAAGAACTTACATTAAATAAATCTAATTTATTCGTTTTCATATTGAATTCAGATTTCATACATGAACGTATTTTAATGTGTATCTTTTTCATTTTATAGAGATATCAGCAGCAATAACGATCTTACTTCTATTGGAACATCCGCATTGACACAGGTCAGCAATTTGCAATCGATGTAAGTATTTACAACTGTCGCTTATCTCATCAGTAGGTTATTTACACATGATGTTAGTGCCAAACGATATCAGTACTCAAGACAGTCGGTAATTTACAAGCGATGTAATAACTTACATCATTTGGTAATTTACAAACAGTGTAATAACTTACAACAGTTGCTAATTTACAGACAGTGTAATAACTTACAACAGTTGGTAATATTTCACGAGTACTCAAAACAGTCTATAAACTATTTGCACCGCCTAGTAATTGACACACGATAAGACTATCGCTAATCATACATAAAGAATAATTGATAATCACATTTTTTACCATCGAGATAGTTTAAAATTCAGTTTCCAGTCTTGGTGAGATATCTGAAGGTTAAACTTTCAAGATTTAAAATATGATAATCAATGTTTTAATAATGAGAACTTTGTTTCTTTCTTTAACGGACTCAACGCCGTTAAAATTTAATATTGTCCTAAAGCCCCAGCCGAATAGTGACTCCGCTTAATTGCACGTGGGGTTGATCATCAGTGCACGCAGATTGATAATTACATTTTACGAGAGGGGTGGGTGCCCCACGAGGTATAAACGGATGTCACTAACGGATTTTTGCCTAATTAACGTCTTATTTATCTGCCTCCGCATCGCGATATAAATCTTTTGAGACTGACATATTATAAACGTCCATAACGTACCTGTTCAGAAATACGAAAAGTGATATTCAAATAACGAATTATTTGTTGTCTCTTTACGCTAGAAAGTATATAACATTGGCTAGTTGCAGGATAAACAACTTGGCCAAAAGGGTTATTTTATTGAGCGGATTAATCTTCGTGGGGCTATGAGTATTCATTATTCTATTTGATACTGGAGCATGAAGGTGAGGACCTTTCCATCGAACAAGATTACAGATTGGTGAATTCTCTGAAAAGAAAAGAGATTCAGAAAAAATCTAAAGGAATCACCTTTAATTGTTTAGGGCATAGATTATAAGTCATCTACATGATAAAGACATTTTTGTTCATATTTTTAATTTTCTAATCTTACAGAATTTATAAACACAGCAAATATTTCCACTGAATTTTTACTTAATGTGCACAAAACCATTGAGTAATACATGTATATATATTTATTCAACTTTCTTTTGTTCTTTTGATGATATGCTGACTAATGACAGATAATTTCAATCGGATAATCAATCCAAATTAGATATAACTATTTAGAAGATAAATTAACATACTTTGCAGCATCCTTAATGCTTACATATAATTTGATGGGTCCCTCGAGTAAAAAGAACTTCGGTACTTTGATTAAAAACCAGTCGAATGGCGTGAATATTTAGGTACTCAGGACTGTCGGTATTTTGCACACGATATAATTACACACAACAGTCGGTTTGTATACGATGCTTAGACTCATTCTGACTGACAAATTCATCGGATTTTGCGGCAAATATTCCGTTTATGTTCAGGACGAGAGGATATAAATGTTTAATGATGAATAAACCCTGCTTTCTACAAAACCGTCACGCAAAGCCCGATCTTTTAAGTGTTATCTCACGAAAGCAATAGTCCACATGAAGACATGCCACTCATTCTGACTCTAGGCCGACCAGTCTTTAGTCTTACTCCTGAAAGATGTGTGCTTAGCGGAGAAGCACACAATACCAATATTGATGTCTTGGGTATAACCCGGCCGCACTCGAGGCGAGCACACTAGTCATTAAACCACCGAGGCGGTTGACTCATTTTGAAGGAGCTGTTTGATTTGATAAATTTACTATATATGTTTCGTGAAATCGAGGAGCAAAGACCTTATTAATGATTTCAAAGTCCAGGAAGTCTTTTTATGATATTATAAAAAATTAGTGTGGTTTGATTAAAAAAAAACATTTCAGTTCTGCATATCTGTTCCTATACCGGTTGTAACTAACATCGATTGTGACTATACACCGGCTTTGACTACTGAGTAACACGACGGGTGCCACTAGTGGAGCAGGAGT
>JAULBM010258330.1:0-16723 GCA_032357055.1 Geukensia granosissima
GAAATTTAAAAAAAAATAAGTTTGGGACACTCTATAATAAGAAACTTGTTTTGCGGAATGAAATGTTAAATGTTAAGTTTTAATTCAGCAATAAAAGTCAACAATTTTGCAAAGGCGTTTCATGGGAATTAACTCTTGCATTATCATTCTGGATTTTAATGTTATTTAAGTGATGACCTTTGACCTCGTTTTTTAGAATATTTAACCACATCTATACTTTACGACAAGCCTATATTAATAGTACAGGTTATGAGCTTTCCAACAATATATATAATTTAGCCGTATGTTCTTAGGGTATATTAAAATCCTAAAAATGAGCACTCGTCGACTGTACTTCATCCTACGTTTCCCATATCCAGCTGGCGTTGTTTACAAAAATGAAGTACCTGTGACGTCATTGATAACTATTTCGCAGATTTTTTGTTTGATGAAAAGCTATCTTTTCTATCTGTATTTGACTAAAGACCTTTTTGATGCATAAACGATTATACTTTAATAATAATAACAAAATCTTGGTGCCGTGTATTCGTAAATACTAATTTAGAATATACTATTTTACTGCGTATTATTGACCAAAAGGATTATCTGCGGATTAATATCAAGACTTGCAAATTATTTCCCGCACATAGTTAGGAGAATTTAGATAAAAGCTAGATAATTTTAAAATTTTAGAAAAACTGAACGATGAAAAATCAGTTGTCGGGATTTTGAACGCTGACCTATTTTAAATTATCATTTCCGCTAGCCAGAATATGAATCTTTGGGCTCGTTCGATACGCTCACTTGCCGCAAAGATTCATATTCTGGCTCACGGAATGATATTTTACGATACATAGCTGTCAAAATCCCGATAACATATACTTATTTATTTTGCAGGGAAATTTATCCCATCTTTTCATCTATAATGTAAAGGATCTCAAATCAAGGTCCCTTTCCTCTTGCAATAGAATCAAAACATTGGATTTTTCCACCCTGTTTACTACTCTTCCACAGTCAAAACTTTAAAAAAAATTAAAAGCCTTTGTTCACCTCTATTTTGTTCTAAAGATGGCAAACGCAGATACCAATATTTGGTTCTAGGGAGGGACAAACCTTCTTTAGTTATTAACCACTCTGATTCTAACAAAAAGTACTCTGAAGATGACATTTGTGGAATGCTAGATTGCTTGATTGACATTTTTATAATGTTTGGCAGACGTGTGTTTCAACAGACTGTCGGCATCCCAATGGGGACCAAATTTGCACCCTTTCTCTCTCGCCGATTTATTCCTGTATTCGTATGACGCTGACTTCATACAGAAAAGAGAAAAATTTGGCTCAATCTTTTGGTTTCACGTTCCGCTAATAGATGATGTCCGTTCACTGAATGAGTCTAAATTTGGTAACTATGTTGACTACATGTATCCCATTGAATTTGAAGTCAAAGATACTACAGAAAAAGACAGCTCTGTCTCATACCTAGACTTACACCCAGAAATTGACAGTGAGAGTGGGCTTAACAACAAAACTTTACGACAAGAGAGATGACTTTGATTTTCCGATTGTAAACCTTCCGTTCATGTCTAGCAAGATTTCAGTCACACCTGCATACGGAGTGTATATTTCTCAGTAGATACCTAACTCCAGGGCTTATGCTTCTTATTAGGATTTTATTGATAGAGTTGCAGGCAAGAAAGCTTCTGAGCCAAGGGTTTCACAGGGAAAGATTGGAGTGATAATACCGGAAGTTTTTCGGTCGTCATCGTAATTTGATTGACCAGTACGAAATATCGATTTCATAAATGGATATTTTCCCATTGTTGTGAATACAAATCAGTTCCTATACCGGTTGTGAAAAACATCGATTGTTACTATACACCGGCTTTGTCTACCGAGTTAAACGACGGATGCTTCTTATGGAGCAGGATTTACTAACCTTCCGGAGCATCTGAAATCACTTTGGTTTTCGTAGGTTCGTATAACTCCGGCTTAGTTTTTAATTTGGTTTTATGTGTTCCATGTTTGTCTTTCGTTCCATTTTGTTGGCCATGGTCTTGTCTGTCTTCCGACTAATCGATTTCTGTCTGCCCCTTTGGTATCTTCAAATTCCGTTTACTCGATACAGCCACATCGATCAACGTACACACGTCTTAAATATTTGGCAACTATTCAATATAGTAGTTTATCAACAATTAGAAAAACATTGTTTTAATATCTGGATTTCGGGATTTATATTCCTGTGAATAAAACCTTAGTTATTGCTTTTGTTACTGAAATCTTAAAATAAGCTAAACTAGCAGTTAAAGGGTTAGACATAAATTCATGTGTAATATGTATATACATATATATATATTGACAAGAGACACGCTGAAGAAGCTCCACCCAGTCAGTCACACCATTTGTCTAAACATATTTAACTACATTACAATTGTGTAATAAGGTGCCGGTGAAGTTTTCACTGATCATGCCTTGACATCTTTTTCATTGCAAGTAGAATTAAAAAATTATGAAAAGGTATATGAAAATGAATAGATATGGGGTAAATGTCAGTTAGTCTGCACTTCAGTCTCTAAAAATGGAAATTAACAAATCTAGGGGTCTACACAAGGCCTTCAACAAGGGGGAATGCCACTCCTTGTGAAAAGCTCTAAATCGCACCAAATAAACTGTTTATTTGAAGAAAATATATAATAAAGAGCACAGTTATAGAAACGTTAGAAACTGAGAAAAATGTTGAATTCAGGGGTGGTCAAAAGGCTTTCCACAAGGTAAGAATCTAACCTACATGATACATGATACATCTTGTGGGGTTAGACATGTTTTGCTGCATCTGAATCGTCTCCTACATCTACACAAGGCCTTCAAAAAGGGGAAAACTAATTTTTTTATTTAAAACATTTAGACTTTTTGCTAACCGTTTGTAAGAGTCATAAACGGTTTCAGTTTGTTTTTATAACAAGTTTCTGAATAACGTTCTGCACATGTTTGTATCTACTTCCTTGAATTGATTATATTGCCATATTGATATATGCTACCTTAGATAAAACAATCACTTACCAACAAACCACAATAATACCAGAAAACTGCTTTTTATATACATCCACATAATACTTATTAATTATCCGAAGCGAAAACGTAAATATCGGATAAAGTAAACTTTTGTCTACATGATCTGTGTAGAACTATTGAAATTCGATAATACTGCTTAGAAACTATATAAACATTTCTTTATTAAACATTTCATTTAATATTTAAATTGTTTCAGCGTATGATTTATGAAAAAGTTCTGGCTCCAAATTCAATAAAAGTGATCATGACTTATTCATTGATGGCAAATGCTGTTGAATAACAGCATTTTAACTTGTACTCATATATTTGTCATCATGTCGACAAAACAGTAGGGTAAAATTCAACAACAAAAATGTAACATTTTGTTTAAAAATGTATTTATTTATCGTGTGTTTATAAAGCAGGAAGACAACTCCTATTAGATCCCTAGTTGTAGCTCTCTAGTTTTATTTGTTTTGTTTTGTGTACTCTTGGTAAAAGTTTGTCAACCATATGTGTTTCAGAAAATATCAAGTATTTATTGAATAGCATATTCCTGACCGACGAGTTACAAACATATTAACAAAACGAGTTTTAACTATAAACTTCATTGTAAATGAAATCAATTTTAAGAATAAAACTGTGGTTACCTATTCTCGAAAAACAGGAGTCAATGTTAGTTGTTGATTTGGCAAACAGACGTTAATAAAAGGTGCCAGTGGAAATGAAGCAGTTGATTCTTGGTGCCTGTTACTACAGCTTTAGTTTTCAGTGAAGTGTTGTATACTCTATGTTTGTCTTTCGTTTTATTTTGTTTACCATGGACTTGTTTATCTTCCGACTTAACGATTTCTGTTTGTCCATTTGGTAATCTATCTTCGGATTCCTTTTTACAGCCTTAAATTCATTAGTAAACTGTCAATAAGTCTTGCAAATTATTTAATGTCGACAATATGATGAATTTAATATGATTGTTTTATAGACAATTGAACAGGGAATAAAATTGAAAATTCACATCAACATGTTTTTCTACTCTTTTAAGCCACACATTACTTAAAAACACATCTTATAAAAATATACTGATTAAAAGACAGTTTAAAAAAACCGTGTCTGACCAATATAGAGCATATGACACTTGTCCGAATAACAAATGCACGCAATACAATTTTGGACACCCAATATTCACAACATTCTGCCTATAGAAGTTTTCTTTTAAATGCTGATCTATGCACACAATTTAAAAAAAGACACAAGATCCCACCACATGTCTCATATGCCTGTTCCAAATCAAGAGTTGTGGTCATAGATTTTTTGTGTTAAATGTTTTGTTACATGTACATTTTTAATAATATATTCAGGTAATAACAGTATTATTTTACGTATTAACGATTAATATTTGGAGCTAGAGCTTTTCTCAAAGAAAAGGATTCCACCCTTGTTAAGACTTTGTGGAGACCGCTATATTTGTAAATTTTTCTCTCTTTTCTCGTGGTTGGAGTGCAGTTTCTCTGAAATTAACCCATATAATTTCATTTCATACAGACATTTGAAACCCAGTGCAAAAGGTATATAAAAGATGTGTATCTTTGTCGAACAGTTATTAATGAATCACCTCACACTATGGTTAAATCAAATTTTACTGTTGCTCTAAAACAGTTTAAGCTAGATTTTAGTCCAATAACTCTGAAGGAAGAAACAGCAGTGTTTTGATAGATTGATTTTGTAAACCACATTAACTAAAGCAAACAGCTCTTTGGTTAGTTCGACAGTTATTGTATTTTGTCATTTGGTTGTCGAAGTTATCCAATAATGGAAACGAACAATAACTATCCAAATTATAAAGAACTCTGTAAGACGTCTTTACAGAGATAAAGAAAGAATCAATAGGTTAAAGAAGGCAAACTTATTAATATTTAAAGATTAAAATGTGATGGAAAACAGCTAGACACTAAAATTGTTTATATTGGATTTTTTTTTAAGAAAACGATTTTGTTACAGGTATTTGGCTGTTTTAAAACCGTCTACAGGTAATCAATAAACGTCTTGAGGAAATTATCGTCATTTATCTATTTTTCATTTAACTGCATAACAACTATTTAATATTTAATCTTCTTAATCGAACAAATTTCCAGTTTTGAAGTTCCACACCTTATATCAATGTACACGACAAAATGGAGAAAGTCGACATAGACGGCAATCTCGAGAACACAAAATAGACAGAACATGATATATTTACATATAAAACTAAAAACACAAATTATGAATAATGCGGACCTCACAAAACGACCGGGGGTGGTCAAGAAGTACAAGCTCCTGCCTCTATAATGACATTACCGCATTGTCCATTTTCAAATTCAGTAGTAGTCATTTCAGGGTAAAGGGGAAATCTTAATGGGATCACAACCTCCATGCGGAGAAAGCGAACAGCTTGTTTTTTCTTCACAGGTAAACGCCAGTCTTCATCTGTGAAACGAATTTTCCATTTCGGCCGACAGACTGTCGTGTCAACCGTAAAATTTCTGGAGTGATGACTTCAACCGGAAGCAACATATCCCTGTCTGAGCAGTTTTTGTGTCTACAACCAAGTTTTGTCTAGAAAATCGCTGTATTGGACACATGCTTTTGAACAACATATGAGCTTGGAGATGTATTCGCGATACGGCGGGGCAGCTCGATTGTTACTGCTAATTGCAATAAACGAGGAGTTGGCAATATAATCGAATTCAAAATATACCTTACTTTCAAAAACTAAAACATCAATTAAAACACGTTCAAGTGGATTATTGGTAAAATATATTTTTTTGATGTACCACATTTTGTTAAAATATAAACATGCAGAAAGGTGTCGATCTTAAATGAAGCGGGAAAGGTAAAAGAAGATATTTGTTGATATAAAACAGAAAAAAAGTAAAGTTACAGAAATTCGATGAATTCTTGTGGAATCTACAAAAGTATGAGTTGTAAATTATATGTAAACATGGTAAATACGGCTTCAAATTTTAAAAATTTTGTAAATCAAACAGGGAAGTATTATTTTAATGATGTTTATGGTTAAACAGGAACTAGTATATCTTTTGATAAACGTGATCTAATAATAGGTATCTGATTTTATTATTTTGTAGCAGTGTATTTATGAGATTGTCATATAAATATGTTCTACTATACGTTTATACAATAAACAGGGTCAATATCATGAAAGATCAACCTCAACATGCTCAAGATGTATGTGTATTTCTTTGGTTATACTACTTTGTCAGAGAGTGATATGTACGCTCGCATATTATTATTTCTATAACATTTATTGTATTCAAAGTAGAATATGGGCTTTAAGGGAAAAAAGAGTTGCCAGCCATAGGAAAGGTCCCAAGACGTAATTCTTAAAACGGGCTCCAGAAATCCCTTGTTTCAGTTTACAATTGGTTACTAAATGAAGACACATCTGTTCCCAGCGCAGCATAGAAAAACAACTAGATGAAACAAACTAGATGGAGAGTAAATTGTCCATTCTAAACACAAATATTGTTACATTAGTTCAAAATGGAAAAGTTATGCTTCCAGTTTTCTGTCATCTATTTGTTTTGACGTTGTTGTTTTTGCTAGTCGCTTCATATTTCACAACGATGGTTTTAACGATTATTATATTTATGTATTTTCGCTGTGTTTTTTAAACAAAAATGCTCTATATGTTTATGAAAAAAGATGTGGCATGATTGTCTATGACATAGTCAACCTCAGAATATCAGTTGAAATTAAACTTCTAGGTTGACCCGTTCTAGTTCTTCTAAGGTTTAAGAAAGCTAACTGTCTGAATGTTTTTAATTTTAACAAAAGTTGCACAATACCTTGTTTCTTGGCTAAAAATGATATTTTACCCTTAATCTACTTGAACGTGTTTTAATTGACGTTTTATCTTTTGAGAACAAGGTATATTAAAAATTTCGATTGAATTGTGAACTAGCTGTCAAAAACAACAAGAACATATTCAAGTTAGTGCAAGTTTTTATTTCTGTTTTAATTATTGAAAAAAAATAATAAATCCGTTAAAATGGGTTTTAGGGTTTGTGTTTTTGTATCGTTTTATCTCACAACCACATGTCTCAAGATGTGAACCAGTGTGTGTGGTTGTTTTTATGTTTTGCTATTACTCTTTTGTATTGTACGTTTCATGAACTGAGTATCTCACTTTGAACCAATTTTCGAAAAATCCCTAGAAGGAATTTTGACAAATCTTATAAAATGAAATGTAAAAAAGTTTCCGGTTATTTTTGTGAATTTCGGATTTTTTGTACATATTCGTAGTTTTTCTCCAGTAATCTGAAAAATTGGAAATTTTTGTCTTTTTCCCTTGTAACATTTTTGCTCACAGGATTGATGAATTTTATAAAAATGAAAAAAGATTTTGATATTTTTTATATCAATTGGTGTATATCTATCCGTAATGCCAGTAAAAATAAGCTTGGCGGACCAGATGTGCAATATTTAAAACGTTGTCGGAACTTAAATTTTCACAAAAATCAACAATTTTCTCATGAGCAAAGGACAAATAACAACACTTGGGATATTCTAAACACCAAATTCAGTTACCGTACAGACAGTTAAATCTCTTTCTTAATGTCCATTTCACATTTATCAATTGCTTAAAGACAGAATAGGCAAAATGTGGGGGACTCAGTTCATGAAACGTACATTAGTAGAAACATATTTGATTGTTACATTTGAATGTTGACACCACCTACGGTACGGTTGTGTTTACATCTTGACAACACCTACGGTACGGTTGTGTTTACATATTGACACCACCTACGGTACGGTTGTGTTTACATATTGACACCACCTACGGTACGGTTGTGTTTACATCTTGACACCACCTACGGTACGGTTGTGTTTACATATTGACACCACCTACGGTACGGTTGTGTTCACATCTTGACACCACCTACGGTACGGTTGTGTTTACATATTGACACCACCTACGGTACGGTTGTGTTTACATCTTGTATAACTGTCGTTGTTTCAAGACATAAAAATACATGTATTTGATTAAAGTACTGAATTGCTAGAATTATCTCCATCGAATAATAATGTCATATTTCCGCTGATATTTAATACAGAGCATTTATTTAATTGTATTTTACAATGCCTTTGATTGTTTCCCTTACTGTTAGTAACTGTCCAAAGATACGACTTAGCTTTATGCTTTGAGTAATAATGGTGTGCTTTTCCGCCTTCTATGGCGTTTCATTTGCTTTGCATCATTTCAACTGCACAAAACGCAACTCATTTGCAATTTTTACCCTGTACATATATTCTCAATTTAAAATAA
Source organism: Geukensia granosissima (assembly GCA_032357055.1). NCBI lineage: Eukaryota > Metazoa > Mollusca > Bivalvia > Mytilida > Mytilidae > Geukensia > Geukensia granosissima. The sequence goes on from JAULBM010258330.1 coordinate 8,351, forward strand.
GGAAACATTTTAGTATTTATTTTTGAAACTTATATTTATCAGATTAAACTGAACAATAAAAGTAATAATATATCATCACAGAAAGCTTAAATATCACATCCTTTCAAGCCACTTAATATATTTGGTGAAAGTATGATTCAGAATACGGTCTGGTTATATGGTGAACTGTATTGAGCCTGGAAAGGTGTACCATATCCTTGAGAAACAGGAGGATAACTCGCAAGATGTTGTTGTTGTGGATAGTAAGTATTATAAGGTGGAAGTGGAGGTGCAGTCGGATTACCATAATATCCAGTTGGTGCTACATAGCCTACAATGTGACAGTAATGTGTGAATTAGACTTTAAATTCTTTATTGCTAGTAAGCTGAAAATCAAAATATGTAACTATCTTTGTAAATTTCTAACCGTAAGACAAGGATACGTTTTAAATTTCATAAAAACAGTTAGAGACAATACATAATACAAAACAATAACGTCCAGATGATGAAAATGTTGAAAAAGGATTTCATTGCGAATAACTCGATGAACAAAAGGCAAAACCCTCATTGTTTACTGCAATATTCATTTTATTGGCGACCAGGGATTTATTTAAGGACAAAACATTTGAATCTTTTAGAGTAGACAAATAAATCTTTATCGTAGAGCAGTATAAAACAATATTATGTCACTTTAGGTTTCTAGGCTTGAAAAGTTTATTCAACAGTATATTGTATATTTTTCTGCGAAAAAAGGGCAAAATATTCCACTGCAATAGAAATATCTTAAAATTGCATGTTTATCAACTAAAAAAGGAACATCTCAAAACGTCTTGGCCATTTATGTAATCTCAGAGATTAAGCCAGACCCAAATAAATGTTTTGTCAAAACAATGCTCTGAGACTGCCCTAAGCCTAGGCTTGCAAAGAATGTATTTTTGGTTAAACCAAACAGACGCACAAACACAGTCCCTGAATCCATAACACTGACTTATAGTTTAAATTTTATGTATCTTTGAAGCGGCTTAAGCTGAAGGTAATTCGGAGAGATAGTAATTTTTAAATGTTATAAAGGTTTTGGAAACGACCATTGAACTCGGGGTGGAGGGATCTATAGTATATCACAAAAATATACTGAAGCCAGTCCCCATATAGCGAAATGTTGAATTTTGAAAAGAAATTTTGACTAATCGCTGAGAAAATGTTTTTTTGCGCTCTGCGCGAAAAGTTGCTGTAAAGAAAATACCCCAATTAAGCAAAATGGTCATCCCCCTACAAGTTGAATGATCTTTCAATCGCCAAAAAAAAAAAAAAAAAAAAAAAAAAAAAAAAAAAAAATAAATAAAAAAACATATATCTGAGAATTAAAATTCTTATAAAATGATAAGGTCCTTTCAAAGTTCAAGTGAGTCGACTCGCGCAATATTGGTGATGAATACATTTAAATTTCATAAACATGTATGCAGGCTTACTTTGAAGCTTTTAAAATTGCACATATTTATACTTGTACTCAGAATAAATATATTATTATGCCTTTTATATTTTGTGAATGATAGTCCTAAAGTACGTTACAATGTACTGAGTCTCTCATGCCAATAAATATAAAACCAATCAAAATTTTTTTCAATTTTTTAAAATTCACAAATCCTGCGCGCAAGAATTGTTATCATGGAAAACGACAAAATTTTCCAATTTCCGTATGAGTGGTGGAAAACTAAGAATATGTTTAAAAATTTCGAAATATAAAAAATTTTCGAAACTTTTTCTCTGTTGTGTTTTATAGGAATTATGAAGATTCCTCCAAGGGATTTTTCTAAATTGATAAAAAGTGAGAGACTCAGCTCAGTGAAACATACTTTAATAAGGCTACTAAACAATATTACCCATGGTGTGTGTGTTATTGGTGACAGATACATTTGGACCTCTGGTTGTTGTCATGATTCTTCCCGTTGTCCGCTTGTTACAGCTCCGTATACACAGAACAAGAATTGTAATGAATATGCCAGCTGCAACAAGTAATCCGATTAGAAGTCCGGCTATGGCACCACCGGATCTACAACATTTACAAACTATAAGACTTCACGTATAGCAAATGCAAGATTTAGAAATAAAATAAGAAAAGGACAGAAAGGTCAGTAGGATTGAACTCAAAATTAAATTTTCTAACCAAATTGCTTCTCACCTATTGTAAATGACTAAAACAGTGTTGACTTCAGTTATCCAACAAGATCTTGACAAAGCAGCAGCTTAGTTTAGAACATCACCAGATAACTAAGGCTGATTTATATTTCCAATTAGAAAAACTACGTATTTTTTTGAATATCTATAAACGATTGTCTTAAAATTCTCACCATTTCACATACTACTGTATGACTAGTATGTTACAAGGGAACTCCCTCGAATAATTTACAGATGTCATCAGCCAGGAAGCGCCCTGAGTTTTCATAACATCTTGTATATGCAACGTAGGTTTAAGACCATAAATTGTTTGATAAGAATGCTGAATCGCTGAAATACTTCCATCTAATATTTTCATTATTCCACTTTTAATCAAGAAAAAAGGATTACTTTGGAACTCAATAGAAGTCCTAAATAATAAATGAAGATTTTACTTATCTATTTAAAGAATTGCCTTACAATGTATAATATGTGTCGTAGTTATAGTAGTAGTAGTAGGAATAGTAGGTGTTACAGTACTGATTTCCATATGACCCAGTGCAATAGCCAGAACAGTAGGTGTAGTAGTAATAGGAACCTAAGTACTTATACTTAGAACATAAAACACATAATCCGTTACCTACAAAACCAAAATACCAAAATATATAAACTCATTTGCTGTAATGCAAACATTTTGTGTACGAACAATGAATTGAGCAAAAACAAATTTTTTTATCCATTTTGTTTAAATTCCTTCTCTGAAGTCTTTAACAATGCAACTTCGACTGTGCTTAACAAAAATGTTATAACTAACAAAACGTACAGTCGTACTTGCCGAATTCAATTTCAAGTTTTGTATCACATTACTACCAGTAATTGCAACAGTTTTCGATCGTTTTAGCACCGCCTTAATTATGACTATGACAATATCATTAAATATATCTATGCAAAGTTACGGGGACAAGCTTAAGCAGTGAAAAATAAATATTTTCATATCATTTAAGTATTAACCTCTCACTTTAAATCGATGAATTATTGAATTCGAAATTTGCCATAATATAAATAGGCACAATTTAAGGGATGCTATATCGTTTTGAATACAGTGCTTTATAGGCAAATTGTTTTTTTTTAGTGGAATCATTAAGTTCTTTATTTTGATATATCTTTTGTTTTTACTGGTTAAAAAGAGGAATACGTAGGATAAATGTCAATGAAGGACTGTTGAATGTACAGGTCTTCACAAAACATTAAAAGAAACGGAATTTCACACCTTGTGACGTGCTCAAGGCATGTATACGTTTTATTAAGCTTATAATAATGGTAGTATGTAACATTTAAAATAATTCTTTACACGATCGATCTGGTAGCTTGTTAATTACTGCAGCAATTTATCGAATTTACGTTGTAAATAAATGTAGCTTAGTCCTCGTTTTTGTGAATTAGAGTACATCTAGAGTTAGTGAAACAGGTCTGAGCAAAATCTAGTCTTTTTTATTTCGAGCGAATGGGTTGTTGCAAATAATACTCTGAATGCTTTTTTACAGGGAAAACACACAATATCTTCGATGGAAGTAAAGTGTTTGAAAATATTTGTTGATATATAGTAAATCAATATAGCAAGAAACTAAATTCTGTTTCTATTACTAAAATGGTTCATCATTTCTTTTAAATACATATTGTGAAAACTTGAAGATTTGAAAATCATTTGTGATACAATACGAGTACACTGTAAAACTCGATTAACATTCAAGAAAAACTTTCACAAAACGTATAAATTAGGGACTATGTTATCATCTTATAAAGCTGATGTAGAGCACATAATCAAACTCCTGTTTTGTAAAGGAGTTCGTGGAGTCCCCGCTTGTGTAATCAAACTACTGTTTGGTAAAGGAGTTCGTGGAGTCCACGCCTTTGTTATTTTTGTTTTCATTTTTTTTGTCTTTTCACTTTAGATTTTTATGCAATTTTGATTTTTCTCATTGGAATTCTACACCGAACTTTGAATCTTGTAAGGCAATCAATCGAAGGTTGATCTGTAATAAAATGGATTCAAAATTTAACTTACCTTTATGTCCTTATCTTCGTAACAGCACAATAATAAATCTTATATAAAACTTACCAACGAACCACGATAAAATGAACAAACCAGTAATTATGTAGTGCCACATTTATTACGTTTCAATACTCAGTGTTTCAAAATACGGTATGGAAAAGTTAAATTACTGATAATCAATAAACGCATGACGATTGAATGATTTGTAAACGATAAATTAAAATAGCTGCAGAATATGGACATTTTGTATTATAAACAGAGAATTTTTTTGTAAAATGTGATTGATTGTCGTTATTATGTAAATTGCAGTTTTTACTTCTAGTATTTGTTTCCTTCGTATCCAAGAGATGAGAAAAACGTTAAAGAATTTAGCATCTAAAAGATGTCAAGTACTCATTTTTGAAGTTTACAAGCATGTTAAATGCATCGGAAAAAATGATAACACAATTATTGTTGTCTAGTTATTGTGAATTTCAATATGCTGTTTGCATATTGAAGATACCAAAGGGGCATGTGGAAATAGTTAAATCAGACAGACAGGACCGTCACAAACAAAAAAGAAACAAAGAGAAACACAGTACGCACAATACTTCACTGCAAACTAAAGCTAGAGCAACAGATCCCTATAAAAATAGGGTGATCAATGTATGTCGCAACCGGTATAGGAACGGATTTTTTGTCACGAAAGTTGAGTGATATTCATTGTCATTTGTGAAATGAATATTTCGTTCCGGGCAACCAAATCATGATGGCGACCGACAAATTTCCGAAGTGAGGAACTTAACCTTTTCTTCGGAAAACCTTTCTATCAACAAAATCTTGATATGAAGCACAGCCCTGGAGTAACGTACTGAGAAATACTCACTCCGTATGAAATGTTGCTAAAAATAAACGAAAGGTTTACTATGGGAAAACCAAAATCATCTCTCTGGTCGTAAAGTTTTATTCTTAGATAATCCGTTCTGTCAATTTCTAGGTGTAAGTCAAGGCATCAAGCACACCTTTCTGTTTCTGTACTATCCTTGATTTCAAGTTTATTTTGAAAAATGCGCCAAGCATAGTCAACAAATTTAGAATTATTTAGTGAAAGAACATCATCTATATAGCGAAACGTGAATGCAAAAGACTGGGTCCGATTTTCTCTGCATAAGGCTCTGTATGAAATCAGCATCATACAAAAAGGAAAATATCGGCGAAAAGGAGTGCACAGTTGGTTCCCATCGGAATGCCGACAGACTTCAAACACAAGTCCGCCAAATATTACAAAAACGTTGTCGATCTGAAAATGTAACATTCTGCAAAAGTCATCTTCAGAGTACATTTAATATCTTGTGGTTAATAACACAAAAGGATTTTCCTTACCTAAAACATGTAACTTATTTCGAGAGTAAATATCACCGGTTTGCCAATTCAACAAAGTAAAACAAAGTAAACCGTCAAAGGAAAGGTCACAAGGATTCATCAGGAATTCAATTAACACATATTACTTGTATTGACGCTTTCATTGTACAAATAAAAAATAAATTTCTTGTGCATTTTTTTTATAATTCTGATATAATTACAACTGCTTTTGTTTTATGTCATATTGAAAGACCCGTGTTTGGAGAATGTCGTCACGCATTTAGCAAGTAAAAGAGCCTTTTACAACAGCTCGTAATGAATAGGCGTTTGTGACCAGTTGGTAATTGTAAATTTACCCCTACCCAAGAGTCCATATTTGGCTTCCAGTGGCTAGAATATTCCACGGCCCTGACCCCTAACCTACTTTATTTATTATTATTTTTTACAACTTGTTTTCGCCCTGAATATACATGAACAGTTAACTTATTAACCTGCAACCACTAGAAAGGTCTGCATTCCCATTTATATAAGTTACATAAATTTATTGACTTCCAATTGACAGTTGTGCTAGGACCTAGTCTATAACTGTTGTGATGTGCCCTAACAAGGTGAAAGAATTTTGAGGATACAAAAAAGGCAGAAGGAATTTGTTCAGTCTGAAGACAAACAAGATCATAGCTAGCCCTGAAAGTGAGCTCATGCCCTTCGGCTGGGAGATTTATATAATCCATATGCAGGGGCGGCATGAATGTTTCTAAACATACAAAAATGACCAGCGGAAAATAAAAGACATCGCCTTTGTTGTAAAGTTTGGCTGCCTACCCGATTTTATAAATACTAAGATGTAATTCTAGGTTTTAAGCAGACCTTTCTATGTCCTTTATTCAAGTTCAATCGGATGAATGCGGTCGACATAGTAATTAAATTAAGAATATTTTGTCAAAAACATCATCTATAAAGCGGAACGTGAATAAAAAAATATCGAGGTTCAGAAAGATCTGTATGAAATCAGCGTCATTGAAAACCGGAATAAATAGACCAGAAGGAGCGAGCAGATTGTTCTTATAAGAATGTAGATAATCAGTTTAAAGTCTTATCCGCCAAATTTAACAAAAATGTTATTTAAGAAATTAAGCCATCTACACATATCACCAGGAAACCTTTTGCTAGAATTAGAGTGGTGAATTGCAAAGTATGGTTAGTCACTTTCCAGAACCTAATACTTAGTATTTGTATCAGCGGTTTGTGTTTTTTGTAACCATAACTATAGTCAACTAAACCTTTAATTAAAAAAATAGATTGGGATATAGTAGTTTATAAGATGGCAATGGTGTTTGAATGTTATTGCAAAAGGACAGGAACCCGGAGATAATGCATACTTAGGGATTTTTCAAGAATCCATAATTGATTCACGACACATCTAGAATAAATTGTTTTACAGTAACTTTAAAGCCCGTTTTCATCTTATGATGTAAAAGATTCCGTAACTTGAAATTCAACCTTAAAATGTTTTTGTAGCTTTGGAATCCATAAGAGAGAAAAAGGCCAAAGTCTTCCTATGCGGTTGAAATTCCAAATGGAATTTTGGTTGGTATAAGCGATTAGTTCGAAACTAAAACAATTAAAATCTGTTGACAGTCTACAGTACATGGACTGAAGTCCAAATTTGAAATGTATTTATTACTTCTATGTTAAGAGAAGACAAATTTTAAGGTATACATGTATTTACATGGACATTTATTACATTTGTTCAAAATTGACTAAAAAACATATGACTGAAATGCGTTCAGGCCTTTAAATATTCACTGTCTAACCTATTTGCAACAATTGGTAAAACTTGTGCATATGATGCATTTATTTTCCGCTATCTGCGCAGTCAATCCCGATTGTATTCTAGAAATTTGTGTCATATGAGTTGCTATTTACAAATTATTATGATGAATTTGACTCTCTTTTAATGCATTTTTGTGTGTTTCTCCAAAGGTATGAAGTGATGTGTATGGCTTATGTCATTGTTTACTCTCTTCTCTTGTTCTGGTGATGTTCAATGGAGCAAATGTTTTAATTAGATAATAACTTTTTTTTCATATCATAAACATAAGTATAATTACTGGATAAATAAAGCGTTTTGTAACCACAGTGACATGGCATCAGCTCTTACATGTATTATTATGTACCTTTTTTAATTTTATAAGATAACAATAATCCAAATAGTTTTGCAACGATGTAGTGGATTCTGGTGAACTGAATCTTCGCATTACAAGCAAATTATTAAGTCAATGATTCCTTGACTGTTTATTAGTTTAAACATTTACTGTATAAGTACTAGTGTTCACATATTTAAATCTAAAAGTCAATATTCAAAGATCTTAAAAAACTTACAATCTTACCTTTATGTATCAGTTTAATCAAGTTAATGATGAAAGGAATTTAAATGTAGCAAAGGTGCAGACAAAAGATTTCAATAGGTTGTGTTTAGATTTGGGAAGTTTTTTAATCACATTTCTATTATAGATTGGATGTGATATCCGTTTTTATAAATTTTCTGCAAGTGAAACCAAACTTTAAATTAAGTTCTTATATTTGCGATTGTATTTGGTAAATGTGGTAAAAAGATTTCAAAAATACCAAAGGGTAAGACAGAAATCGTCAAGTCAGAAGGCCGATAAGGCCAATAATATATACTAGTCAACAAAAAGAAACGTTACATAAGTTTTAATATATATTTTTAAAATCGCGTATTATTAAGTTTATATATATATATATATATATATATATAAACATTTGATAGTTATGATATACTGCAATCAAAGTTGGTCGTTTCAATATGTTTGAAAATGGCGTTA
>JAULBM010258439.1:0-16721 GCA_032357055.1 Geukensia granosissima
CCAGGCGCGAACTCACGCCGTATTGGTGATAGGTTACAGTGATCTGTACAGGTAAGTTTAAATCAACTACCTAGACCGCTCGGCCAACCAGGCCCCGCACGAAATAGAAAAAAGTAGGGTTATGGTGTAAATATGTAAAAAGACCGACCGGGGCCATATGTAAACTTTAAAGAGGCAATCCCATTGATATTTAAGACCAGTTTCGGTTTCATTAGCCACGTGGTTTCAGAGGGGAAGTTTGAAAGTAAATAATAATGGACGGTCTGTGGACGCCAAGTGATGACAAAAACTCAAATGGCTTTCGGTCAGGGTAGATAGAATCGTTATATCTACAACTACTAATCTCAAGATTCAGTTCGGAAATGACGATTTTGATTTATCGTGCATATAAAGAATTCGAAGATATCAAAGGAACAGACAGAAATCGTTAAGTCAGAAGGCTGAAAAGACCATGGCCAACAAAATGAAACGAAAAACAAACAAAGTACGCACAACATTACGATGAAAACTTAAACAGTCCTTGTTAGATTAGTATTTCCTATGGGTTTGACCTTTTTTGAAAAACTGCTGATACAAACTTAAAATCAACACATTTATAATGTGTTATAACACGTCTAATAGACAGAGCTAAACTTTATACAGAATGGAAGAACATAGATCGACCATGTTTTCTTAAAATATATTAATTCTCTCTATATATATACTCAAGACAGTGGACGTCCTGTTGAGTACAATACTGGTAATGTTTTTATTTGAAACCACAGCACAAATTTATTTTAAGTATCAGGTTTTTTCTACTTTGACGTCTTTATGTGAAATCTGCTGTTTCTGACAGTTATGTTAATTGTACGACATTCTCTGTGAACAAAATTATAGTTGATCTAAATGTTAAATGTTATTCATAAACACTGCTGTCAAAATAAGATTTCAGTAATGCCGTTTTTCCTTTTTTTACTTACTACTAATGCTTCGTGCTTTAACAGACAAGCATATCAACAAGGATCCTCTACTCCTGTAGAGTGACACCGAGACTATCATTGTAGTCACTGCTTTTGAAAAAAACTAAAACTATAAACTCTGCTTTATTTAAGTGAATTCAGTCTAGCTTCTTTTGTCGCAAAATAATTATTGTTGATTTTCATAATGAGAGACCCCAACAATCGCTTCGTATACACATGAGAATATGGCATACAATATTGTTATATTTTTTAATAATTAAATACGTTGTTAATTGTCGAAACTTATAATCCTCCTACACAGTATTATATCGTTTTACTTATAAACGTTGTTGTCGACATACCATATCAGCTTCCATTTTCAAATACCACTCTGTCAAATTATTATCTGCAGAAATATCATCAGAGAAAAACCACGAAATTGTTGATAACGACGTTTTTTTCTAGAATATAAAATGTTCCCCATTGTTCCCAAAACTAATCAATGATTTTTGCAAAGATTATTGTTAACTCTAGGTGTCTGCTGGCTTCAATCTTTGCTTCTATAAGTTCATGGCATTTTAGAACATCGAGATGCTTTTTGGGTTTTAAATATCTAATCTTAGAGCTTGTGCAACGTGATAATTAAGCCCATAAGCTTATAAAATACTGTACAAAATCACGTTAATTTTTTTTTCAAATAGGAAAAAATAGGTATCGGCACGTTTAAACATTTGTATTGAAATTATAAAATATGATAACATTGTTTTCAAATTAACTTTAACAGTGCAAGACGTTATGTGTCTTCAATATATTGTCTACGGACTGTTTAAAAGGAAGAATATGGAATATATGCCTGAAAAATCCACATCTTTTTCGGATTGTGTGCTGCATTATTTTTCGTTAAGATGTTATGTTGCCTTTAGTTCATTAGATTTTCGTGGGCACGAAACAAGTTCTGAAAAAAATAATGCCTTGCATTTCTTTCTTTTATCAAACAGATATTGTAGACAAAATGGGAATAGAAAATAAAGAATGCAAATGCCTTAAGTACAATGCATATATACGATGCGCTTTTCTGGAATAATCTTCATCAGGTACGCTCGAGACCAAATATTCGAAAAATGACAACTACGTGTATGCGCTTAGAAAGAGTAGCCTACCATATTTCAGTAATTTATGGTCAGATTTATATAAAAACCTAAGAATTAACAATGTTAGAAAGAAATCTTTCCAAAAAATATCTTTCCAACATACATTCCAGTACCCAAAAATAAAAAGAGTATGCAACTCAAACACGGGGAAGTTTTTTAAGACCTCCACTTACACAAGAGAAAATCTCCGTAATAATATTCAAAATAAAGAATATGGAATAAACATCCACATCTTTTCTTGATTGTGTATTGCATAATTTCTCGGTAAGATATTATATTACTTTTAGTTCCCTAGATTTCCGTTGGGCACGAAACAATTTCTGAAAAATAAAGTGCCTTGAATTTCTTTCGTTTATCAAACGGATTGTTGAAAAAGTGGAAAAACAACGAATGAAAATAACTTCGTATGAAGCGCCTTTGTCCATAAACTTCATCAGGAACGCTCGGGACCAAATATTGGAAAACAGGGTATTACGTGCAGGCGTGTTTTATCATTTATTTTTAATCCTATAAAGAACATTTTGGGGGCAAAACGACATAACTAGAAAACATAACAAGCCAAATATATACTGAACTAAATAAATATAATTTTCATTGTTAGCCATTAGCCATTGACCATTTTGTACAATCGAGGTAGTTCAATGTTCAAATTAAGTGTCTGTATAGACAATTTTCAATACAAACGATCTCGAATAACAGATATTAGCCACTTTATAAGTTTAAGCCTCGAGTGCGGAAGATCGTGGGATCCATCCATGGCCGGGTCGAACCAAAGATATTAAAACGCAGCATTAAGGTTAAGAGCAAAGACTGGTCGGCTCACAGTCGGAATAATGTGTTTGTTTAAAGTGGACTGTTTCATTTGTAAAGTACATGTAGCATGTTAAAAAACGGCTCAGTGTGTCGATCTAATACAAAGCAGGGTTTATTCATCATCACCCATCATTAATATTCTTTCGTCCTGAATATGCATGTTATATTTGGTGGTGGACGTTAAGCACCATTCAAGCAGTCAATGAACAATTTTTAGCCAAGTTCTTGAGTCATAAACTGGATTAAGGACCCTTATGCTTTGACGGCTTTAATATCCAGTCAAGAAAATACGATTATTTGTGTTTTATCAGTGCAAGATTTTGTTTCCTAATTCTTTTACCTAGTGATTTTGTCGTTTTTAAGTTAAAATATTGTCTGAATATCCCAGCTGATCAGTGGCGTCGTCAATTTTAATCTCCACTAATCTGCTATTGACATTGATGGTCATAACATGCGGATTGATAATAACCTGTTTAAAAAAACCGATAGACAGACAAGAAAACCGCATCATAACATAAAGCGCTTCTTTGAACTTAACTTTAACTGGGATGCCTAGGGTTAAAGCTTTTGTGGTTAAAAATAATTCTGAAAAGAAAGCCATCAATGTCCAAATCTTATATAAAGTCGAAATATCAATAAGTGTTAATACTTAAACTGATAATCTCTAAAAATATGTTTGAAATGATCTCAGTACCAAAGCAATGACTTTTTTTGCGAAAGCCCCCACGGGCAGTTACCATTTACACTTCATCTGTAGTGGATTCCAGGGCAATTGTCTCATTAACAAATTAAAGCTAGTACACAGGCAGTGGCTCTGGCACGGTGATTGATCTTTAAATATCTACTTGCAGTGCCTTTGCCTCTATGGTTGTTCTTTAAACACTAGTCCACATGAAGTGGCATCTTAAGAAGCGCTTTCCTGTGTTAACATATAACGAGAGCTCTCAGTCAAACTTTGAAAGAAAAAAAGTAAAAAATAACCCGAGAAGTAAAACATATGCGACACAAAAAGAATGATCCATTAACATATATTTAATTGGAAGACAATAATACAGTATAGATAATTTCTCATAATCTTTCAATAGTAAATACCAACCTTAACCAGATATAAGTGTCAGTTGTAGCTGTGCTTTTGGCAGAAAATAAGCAATTTTTAATTCCATTTCGCAATATCTCTACAAGGCTTTAAACAAGGGTGCAACCCAACCTTTTGAGACGACCACAACAACTAATACATTGATATAACATGAATAAAGAAAGTGAGATAATCAAAGTCGTACGAGTATAATCCGATGGCCATTAGTCCTGCAGTGGGACAGTCAAATGCAATATAAGACGGGGTTACACTTGTTTTATTTATTAGCTGAGCTAAGAAGTAAAATCAATGTAAACACTCGTTTTATTTTAGAACAAAATCTATGTAGTATTTTAGGAAAGCACTTGACTTGTACTATTAGCAAACGTGAATTATTTATACATTTGCAACAACAGTCGTAAAACGTTGGTTCTTACATTAAGGATTATCATGTCGAGGCATTAGAATTAATCAAACCATACATAAAGATGAAAGTGATTCATTTAATTGAATTCAAACGCAAGATTTCATTAATGAATTTGCATCCTGATTTGTCATGGTACAGAAGATTGATAGATTTGGGGTCTAAAAGATCAGCGTTTAAACAATCAGTCTTGCCTTATTGATGTCCAATAAATATATAAGTTAAAAGTTGTGCAAAACATCCAGAATAGAATGGCAAATGATAAACAATAGCTGTCAAGTTTTATAAACCAACTTCCAGGTAAGGAAATAAAGATTAAACATTAGACACTGATTTGAAAGGCAATGCATGCAACCTTCCATAAACACCTTGAGTATAAAAATAAATGAAAGATATGGGGTCAATGACAAAAAGAAAAAAAATGCACTCCAACCAAGTGAGAAACAGATGGAATTTATAAAGATTTTTTCTTCGAAGGATTCTGCAATTGCCATAAGATTTTCTAACTCCCCTTGTTTTTATCCATTTCACCAAAATTTTTATTTTTTATTAGCCAACAAGACCTAATATTCTATTTTATACAACAGTTATGAATCATTTTAAAATATCAATTTCATCTAGAATTTTGATAGACATGACCTATTAATATACAAATAATAAATCAAGAGAAATCTGTTTTACCGCCTTATTCAAACAGTGAGCCCGCTTACCCATTATTTATTTATGTTAATTGTATAAATATATCAGTATGAATGTATAATAAAACTATAATTGCTATTAAAAGGTTAAATTGTTGTAAGAGCTTTTAGTACACTAGAGGCGCCTGTCGACTTCAACTATGACAACATGTGTTTTGTAGACCGGGCATTTTGATTGGGACTATGTTTAATATTTCATGAATGAATGTGATTTAAAGAGAACCAAAAGAACCATGATACCGGTGTTACTCCAATATATCATAATTTTAGATCTTAAGTGAAATATAATATCATGGCCATGTACATTCTGCCAATTGCAATAAAATTTGTTTACATTATGTCATAGAAAAAAATATAACTTAGTAAGATACATTTTGTCTTTTTGACATATATTGCTCATTCTTCATTGTGCTGTGAGATCGTAAAAATCTTCCACGTGCTTGAGTTGTATGCTCTTATTTATTTTCTCAGGTACTGGAGATACAATATACATATATATTCAGAACATTGTTATTATTATTTTTTGAGTTGGTATAATTTTCTTTATCCGATCAGTCTTACATAATACCACAAAATTACTATAAAACAGGAGGGAAGGCACGGACTTCTTTTGTTCCAAGCGTACATGTACCTGATGAAGATTAATCCAGAAAAACACTTCGTACGTAGTAGTGAAATTATGCATTTTCAATCGTTGTTTTTTTTTTTTTAAATTTTATCAACAATATATTGATGAAAGAGAGATATACAATGCCTTATTTTTCTAAGAACTTGTTTCGTGCCCTGCTGAAATCTAGTGAACTAAAGGCAACAGCTAAACGAGAATTATGCAGTGCAAAATTCAGAAAATATGTGGATTGTGTCTTTCGTGCATATATTCCATATTCTTTCTTTTAAATATGGGCAATGTGAAAATCCTATAAACTGATCCGTGTCTTAGACGTATTGGACAATTGAAGCATAACCACTATAAGTACAAAATACTTGTTGGGCAGTTTATTAAAACCTGTGGTTTCGCACGCTCTCTCTCTGTTGTCAATTTAATAAAGATTCCAAATTAAAACTAACAAAATTTCTCCTCAATTTTCAAAAAGGGAAAAATTTCCTAATATGTATACAAAAAAACGGAGGGGTTATTCATTAACTGTAACCGAAATGCACTCTTTTGAATTAAATCTAGAATAAATTGAAAACGGATTTAGACCTCTTTTGATCCTTCATAATCTGATAAATAAATAAATTTTATAAAACTTACCGCTACCTTTACGATTTTTTTTTTGTTTAAACATATTTTTATTCAATCAATTAGCACATTTAAACAGGCAAAATAATACAGTCTGGATTCGGAAACAAGTATGAAAACTTATATAAATCCGTCTCCCTGAACGTAAAGAATAGCAAGTACAGTGAAAGTGTTTACAACATATTAACAGACAATAACATATAATGAATATTAGGTAAAATACGGTAAAACTGGTCAGCATGCGGGAAATGCAAAAGAGGATGTATGCTCTGATAAACCCAAATAAACACAAATATAGCTATAAAATTGGTTACAGCCAAATCTCCCTGAATCGATAATAAAGGTTTGAACAACTATAAAGATATTTTCGTTTTCATAAAATTGGAGAGAGTTGCTTCCGTATAATTATGTTTTTAGAGTAATATTTCTTCCCAAGGTAGCAATTGTTTGCTCTCGAATGTTATTATAATTTTTCACGCTAACAGAAAGTGTCTCGTGTTTTCAACTTTTCCACAAAGGCAAAATTTAGAGGCTGTTAATTTTTTTTAGAACAAGTGTTCGTTTTAGTTACTACAGTTCAACCTGAGCCTGGCATGAAGAACCTGACCTTTCGTGAACCTGAGTTGTAATACTTCGGAATTTTTTTGTAACTTGAATTCAAATAAAATTTCAAAGCGTTTTTCGATGGATTAAATTTGATTTTATCAGGAAGAGAATTCCAATCATGAATTACTGAAGGCAAAAATGAATTTTTATAAAATGTTGTTCTACAATTTATATTTCCTATATTTCTTGCACGTCTAGTATTATATTTATGTACTTCAAATAGTTGTCGAGGAACGAATATTGTTATGAAACATTTCATGAAATTTTATGATTTTAATATGTTTTTTTCTTCTGTCACTCAGTGGGTCCCAACATGTGTCATCGTATAATTTTGATTTGGAACAGAATTTAGTAGCACCAGTTGCTATTCGGGCTGCTTCAATTTGAATATTTTAATATTTTTTCTTTTAAATATTGTGGGATATTATCCCACATTATATCAGCATATTCGAGAACAGGTCTAATTAAACTAAAATAAATAATCTCTCAATGGTTTCTATCAAGTCAAGTCTAAATTTTAAATTACGCATGAGATTCAAACGGGTTGTTACTTTCTTAATTATATAAAAATAGGAGATGTGGCATGATTGCCCATGAGACAGCCACCCATCAAGTGACAGTAGAAATTTAACTTCTACAGGTCCCATTATGGCCTTCAACATCAAACTATCAACATGAGAATTCCAAGAGCCATCTTTGTGAAAAATCAAACCTAGATGCTTGTGTTTTTCCACTTCTTTAAGCATTTCATTATTCATGTAAATTGGGGGTGGTGGAATTTGTTAACTTATTTAGAGATTGTCATAACTTCAGTTTTCTTTGTATTAAAAATAACCAGCCATTGGTTTGACCACTGGTTAATTTTTTCAACATCTTCATTTAAAAGTTCAGCAGATGTATACTCATCCTCGACAACTATAAATAATGACGTGTCATCAGCGAATAGTCTTATATTACAAGAAATATTACATACAATGTCATTTATAAATATTAGAAACAGAATTGGTCCTAATATCGACCCTTGTGGGACACCGGCTTTTATCTCGTAAATATCAGATTGGTAGCCTGCAATCACGACTCTTTGTCTCCGTTCCGATAGATAACTTTTAAACCATTCTAACAGGCTTCCACGTATTCCAATTCTTTCAAGTTTAAAGATTAAGCCTTCGTGCCAGACTCGGTCGAATGCCCTACTAATATCACAAAATATTACGCGAATTTCTTTCCCTGCATCTAGGGCCTTCCCGAACGTATCCGTCAAACTGAGCAGCTGATTTGTAGTTGAGTCACCTGGCATGAATCCAGACTGGAGACTCGTAATAATATTATTTCTAAAAATGAAATTAAATAAATGTAACACAACAGTTTTTTTCCTCTATTTTTGTATTTTTTAAGGACCGAGCGAGCATATTTTAATTTTTATATTAAGGAATAAAATTGTTAATTTCTAAAAAGTGAGAAAAAATGGAGCGAGTAAAGTTTTATTGAAATTTTGAACCAATAATATGCGAAGCAAGCGAATCTGAAGAGCTATTAATTAATTTGGAGCGACATATAACATATACTTTTAATACGTGTTTTTGTTTATTGGTCACGCCCAGTTTTGAAATATGCATTGTATATAAAAAAAAAAAACCTTACGTTCACCATGGTCATTGTATCATGCTTCCTATTTAAAGAAAAAAAAAGGATATTGCAACTCATCGTTGAATTTAATTTAGGTTATGTTGTGCTAATTGTCTTCGGATAATATAGGGAGAGGTTATCTTTAACCCCAACGGACACATACTTTATGTGCCTGTTCCAAGTCAGGAACCTGTAATCCAGTGAATGTCAGGTTTTTTGTTCAAGTGTTACTTGTTTTATATTGGGTACTTTTTTCGCCGATATTTTTTACCTTTGCATATACATGTATCATCACATTTTATTCTCGGGACCATACTTGTAAGTTTGTTGTCAGTAAGTTAGCCCCTACAACAAAAATGTGTAAAATGAAATTCTGTGAGAAAGGGTCATTTTTAATGAAAAGTTGTTCTTTTTTAAAGAAATTTGCTACAATAACATTGGATGTTTTAAAAGGAAACTTGTTTTATCTAGATGGAAACACATCTTTCGGAAAATTGCTCTCCTTCCATCGGCAAATTCAAATTTTGGAATGCTTGTACATGTATCCATTAGACGATATTTCAGTTCCCATTGAATGACGAGCAATTTAGTGAGCGATTCTCAACACCCACGCGATCCCCTGTTTTAAAATTTAACATAATTTTAAAAAGTTCAGTGAAAATAAAAACAAATTATATGAATTAGCTCGTCCGCATCCATTGATGGTTACGTAAAATTAAAAATGTGCACATCGATAAACTTTTTAAAGATGTCATACATGGAACCAAATTGATACACATACAAAATACATGTAATTCTAGTTGTGTTTTTTTTGTATCTTTATTTAACACTACTCTACATGGAATTCAATGTATATTTAATAAATGGTATGTGTACTGCACTTTTTGGAATAATATGTAATAAAAGCTTTTAGCGGAGTTGATAGTCTTTCCAGAAAGTAAATTCAGTTGGTGGATAAGTTAGCTGAGTTTACACATCAATAAATTCTTCGACAATGCTTTTCAAAGACATAGAGGAGTATAGTTCCCGACAAAACATGCAATCAAAGGTTAATGTTTTATTACGTGTCTCACCAACAGCTTGTTATGTAACAATTACAGTTTGGTCCCAAACTGCATTAAATATAGGCAGAAACGTTGTAAATCATCAGATTCATATTTCAGGGCACGGGTTGCAGTTTGGTCCTAAATATCATGATTCTAACGTTTGAATAAATACAAATTTGAAGGGTCAAGGGTTGAAAAAGTATTTGTATTTGATATTTTTACTGAATGAACAATCATGAATATTGTCAAACTAAAAAAAAAATAAACACCACAATTGCCCTGCCTTTAGGTACAAATGACGGTTCCTTGTTGATTTTGTTTTCTGTACAAATCAATTGCAGTCTATAACTATATATGTAAACTCTTTTTAATTAATTTGGATGGTCAAGGGTTGAAAAAGTACCTGTATTTGCTATTTTTAATGAATGAACAATCATGAATATTGCCAAAGTAAAAAAAATTAAATAAACACCACAATAGCCCTGCCTTTAAGTATAACTGTCGGTTCCTTGTTGATTTTGTTTTATGTTCGAATCAATTTCAGTCTATAACTAAATATGTAATCTAAACATTTATTCAAATGCGAATTGCATTTGTTTTCATAGTTACAACATTATGTAATATTCTACTCGTCATTTAAACAGCAAAGTTTATGAGTTTTCGCCTTGTAGATTCGTCATGTTTTGTATTAAATTTAATATCGTGTTGCGAAACTATTGGCATTAGTTCATAATCCTCGCTGCCTTGTCTTTTAATTTCTCTACATTTGTCACTCGAGTTCCCCGGATGAACGTCTGCTTGAAGTTTTCCACTTCCGGTTATAGTTTTTGTTTGTTTTTCTGGGACGTCGTATTTATTTCTAGCAGCAACTTTTGAATTGTCATCTTTCACATGTTCTTGGTTTTCGGAACTTTTTGCTTCATTTTCTATTTGATGCAAATCTGTAAATTCAGTCTCCCATTTTACTGCCGCCGATGGAGGTTTAATTCTAGAGCATCCATGAGGCTGCATAATGGCCTTCCTATACAAGGCTTTCCTTCGCTTATGGTACTTCCAAAATGAATAAGCAAGTCCTATGAATATTGGAATGACGGTGAGTAACGGACACACGATTCCAAGAATGGGAATTTTTGTAGCTTCCATAGTTTCCACTAGAAGTGGAGTAGATAGATTTTGTAGTGTTGTATTTTTCATAACCGTTTGGTTAGTTCCGTTTTTAAACGCTAACATTGATGAATTATTCATCGTGAAAAAATGGTTTAAATCCAGCAACAAAAATTATTCCATCCGATATTACACAATAAGCCATCTGTTTGTCACTATTTAAATCGTTATCTAAGTTTAATATTTCATCACAGACACTTTGGTTGTAAAAATCGCACCAAACACAGTTTTCAAAGTTACACGGGGGTTTGATTAGCAACAATTTCTACGTTTATATTCTAAAGGTTAATCAGATAGCATATTTTCTTTACTCACCTTCGATTGTTGTTTACAATGCAAAACGTACATGCCTTTGAATTGCCAGCATTCCACTGTAGATATCAGAGATTATGCAATGTTTGGCTGAAAATATAAATGAAGTTGGCACGACAAAGAACACAAAACAAAATAAACTGTCAGCATTGATAACTGTGCTCCGTGTTTATCCGATGTATTGTTTATCTCGTATTGTTATCTCACAATAATTATTGTAATAAGCAAGCCATATTTAAACGCAGCTTCTGCGAACGAGGAACAACGACTTTAACATGTCGAAGCTTTACGACATTTTCTAATATCTTGAACATTTTCCGGTATAAACCACTTTTAACGTGTTCGTGTTGACTCCTTCTAATTGCTACTGCAGCAGAAATTAATTAACTCGTAAATATAATTTACCCTTTCTTCGTGTGCTGCACTTTTAACACGTCTTTGTAATCATGCAAGTTTGATGTAACTCTCAGGTGTTTTCTAACCATGCAAGCAATAAATTCTAAATTATTGGAAAACGTTGCTATCGATCAATGTTGTTAATTTTCTTTTAAATAAATTGGAAAAAGAGAATCCAGTCTTTGGTAATTTTAATGCGTCAAAACGTATGGTAATAAACGGTAACCTATCAATAATTTAAATTCTTAATGGGGGTCCTTAATGGAATTGATTTATATAAATTTGCAAGGATACGTGTTACAATAAAATGTAATTGTAGCTTTACGTCATCGTACATGTACAATATATATGTAGCAAAAGATATGTGACATTTATTCTATGAGACGGCTATGAAAAAGCACTGGTACTTGTTGACAGGATACCCTATGGTGCCCCATAGGACCCCCTTTTCACAAAATTTGATTTAAATTTTTTTTTAAATTTTGCTTCAAACATATCCGTACATAACCATCAATAATTAGTTTCTATCGATCAGGGGTTACTATATATTTACTCGCTTCATACATATATAGTAACCCCTGTTTGTAAGAAACTATAATAATTGATGGTTATATACGGATGTTTGAAACCAAAATATTAAAAAATATAATTTAAAAAAAAGGGGGGGGGGTGCCAATGGGGCACCATAGGGTATCCTGTTCACGAGTACCTGTGTGAAAAAGGTATAAATTAAAAACATCTACAAATTGCCCCAGGCTTTCAATAATAGACAAGCATATGTCCACATTATCAGACAATCTTTAGAAGGCCCCAAAACAAAATTTGATATAATCAAAATGTAACAAAAATGGACAGAATAAGAATACAATGTAAAACAAGTATCACTATAATATAAAAACAATGACTTACACTGGATTACAGGTTAACGGCTTCACTCTTGGCACAGGCTCAAAATTTATGCGGTGGTGTTAAACATGTTTGTGAGCGTTCAACCCTGGGGCAGTGATGTGACAAACCGATATAAGAACAAACCGTGAATTTGTTACATGTAAATATCCGTAGAGAAAGTAGTGTGTAAAACGCTTAAGATAATCTGCTTGATTAAAAAAAAATTGTAGAAGATAGTGCTTTGCTGCTCATCATGGTTCAGCCATTTTAGCAGATTTTAGAACTCCTCATGCATGTCATTGTATTATTTATTTCATAACATCAATTTTTTGCCCAGTACGTGACCTCCCTTTGTTCATAAACTTATTACATACACTTACAAATACATTTGAGACGTTTTTATTTTTTTTTTTGGTTATTTTTTATTTCTTCTTTGGTTTTATTAGACAGAGGCAAAACCAGACAACACCTACGGAAAATCTAACCCTTTTCCCGCTAAATTTTCAAAATGCTTATATCTCAGAAACGAGCACACTGACATTTGATTTTTGTCTGCTTATTTTGTTCCAATAAGCTATCACAATTCCTGGAAAACTTTGTAATATTAAAAATAAACAGCTAGCACCATTAACAATCTTTTAACCCAGAGGATAGGATTTTCTTTCAAAGAAGTCAATATATATAAATGTCGTTGTACATACAATAACAAGTAATTTTTTTATCAGATTTTCATCAACGTAATTACATTCCTGCACATGTAGCCTTATACAGATGTATATAAAAAATGCAAGACAATCTTCAGATGTCTATAATTTATACTTTTTGATTAGATGTCTCATTTTGTACCAAATCTCCCTTTTCTATATAAGGTTTATCATCATCTTATCAATAATTCTTACCACGAGTATAAACAATGTACTAAGGATCCAAAACGGCAAGTAATTTGCCTTTAAAGTTGTAATCGAGCTTACTTTTACAATAAAACAGCTGCGCCATAAGCTCATGATACGCCCGTCGTAAGGTTCTACAGTAAGAGTATGAAAACTGAAAACACCCCAGAAATTTGAAATTAGAATTTAATGAAAATCCAAAGGGAGCTTTCATTTATTGGTATAAAGACTCTTCAGTAATTGCAAGAAAATTGCTCAAAAGGTTTTTCAGATAGAGCGCGAAAACTGAAAACAGCCCCTTTTTTCTATGAATTAAGTGCTATAAATCAGAAATGTAAAATCAGAATTTGATCATCACCTTCACTATTCTATGACCACTGCATTTACATGTATGTCTTGACCATTGCATACAATATTCTGACCATTGCATATATATGTTATGACCACTACATATATAATGTTCTGACCACTGCATATAATGTTATGACCACAACATATAATGTTCTGACCATTGCATACAATGTTCTGACTACTGCATATAATGTTATGACCACTACATATAATGTTCTGAGTACTGCATATAATGTTATGACCACATCATATAATGTTATGACCACAGCATATAATGATCTGACCACTGCATATAATGTTATGAGCACTACATATAATGTTCTGACCACTGCATATAATGTTCTGACCACTGCATATAATGTTATGACCACAGCATATAATGTTCTGACCACTGCATACATCTGTTATGACCATTACATATAATGTTATGACCACTGCATAAAATGATCTGACCTCTGCATATTATTATAATATTGTTCTGACCACTGCATATAATGTTATTACCACCACATATAATGTTCTGACAACTGCATATAATGATCTGACCACTGCATATAATGTTATGACCACTACATATAATGTTCTGACCACTGCATATAATGTTATGACCACAGCATATAATGATCTGACCACTGCATATAATGTTCTGACGTCGAAATTGTACTTAAGGCAGCTATATATGGCGTATGGAAATTGACAGTAAGAGCTGAAACAAAATTACATGAGTGATGTAACCGGATAATTATCGAAGAAAAAATTTAGAAGATTCACACTAAAGGATCCCCAGAATTAGTAACAAAATAGCTATCCATTTCACTGATGGGCCGTTAAGCACAGATGTGTTACAAAAGCGTCAATGACAATCAGGAAAACGTTTTTAGCATTATGAATAATTTTCCTGACATGAATCATAATTTTTATCGAGCAGAGGCGGATCAGGAGGGGGGAAGGGGCCCCGGGCTCCCATTTTAAACGCAAAAAGGAGGTCCACAAAAAACGCCCCCTTTTCAATAAGTTTAGATCCTCCTCTGTCAAGTGTATAAAGGGTCAGATTTTCAAATGCACTGATTCTTAATTTGCCAGTGCAAGTCCCAGGTATCTATTTGATATAGAGTATTCAATCAAATTCATTGCTTATTTATTGTATGCATTAGGGACCTACGAATTGTTTGAAACTAAATATGGAACAACCGCTTCTGATAGAATGATTAGGAGTTAACTGTATTTCATTTAAACTTTCCCGACGACAATCGAAAATTTAACTGTCGCAATTTAATATTTACTAGCGACGCATTTAAATTTGCGGAGACAATAAAACGAATAATTGCAAATCAAGTGAATCGTGGATTTACGTCGGCAAATTTCATTTAAACGATAGTACTTAAGCCTACTTTAAATAAAAAATAAAAAAAATCAAATCATCGTCTGCGCCAGTGTCTTAGAGTTGCCGACGATACCGAGTAAGGCTATGCAAAGTTTATGCAGGTTCATGTCAATTCAAGATTAATTTAACATCGAAGTTGAATAAGGATGTCAGTCTGGTAACATTCATCATTCAAATTTTCAACAGAATTAAGATGATAAAGGCGAACAACTCCTTACTGCGTGCAAGTCTGATGTCCTCTCAATGTCCGTACTTGGTAATTGTTTGTGAATCCGTAATCTATTAGGTATCGAGTGTGCTTACCTTTGTGTCAGTACGGAGTCATCTCAATATACCGACATTCATATAGGGTCCGAAAACTGAGGATTCTTATAAGCGCATATATTTCCGACTGCACACATTGTTCCTAGATGCAAGGTCCAAGCAATTTGACATTGCATCCATCTTGTCTTACTTCACGTTTATTGACAACACAGTATTAAATCAGTTTCCATACTATTTGATTACATTTCATGTTGAGAGGCTTGATGTCTTATGATCCTGAATTCTCACCATGAGCATGCTTTCGTATTCATAGGAGAGGTATCTTCTTTAATTTTGCATGTATTTTGTTAGTATATTTATTGTAATTGAGGTATTCTATAGTAGGATTGGATGACTTTCTTTTTCATTTGTTATATTTGATTTTGTTTATTCGACCTCTTGTTGGGGGGAGGGTTGGTAGACACTAACACCGTTTAACACAACCACATGTCTTATGCACCTGCTCCAACTCAGAAATTGTGGTCATAGGATTGTCTTTGTGTTTTGGTTTTGTTACATGTACAATTTTGGTAACATGCAGGTTAGAGCAATATTATTTAACGTATATACATTTAGAACTTTTTTCAAGGAGTAGTATATTATCCTTATTGAAGGCCTCATGGTAATCTCCGCATTGTTTTATTACGTCTGTTTTTCTCCTGGTTGGAGTGCAGTCTCTCTAACATTTGCCCCATTATCTTATGATAATTTCATTATATTTCAATATATATTTAATATATAGCAGAATGACACAATCCACAGCTTTTCTGGATTGTGCATTTCATAATTTCTCGCTATGTTTTTGCTATCCATAGGGCACGGAACAAGCTCTTTAGTACTGAAATTAAATAATACACTATTTGATTGTCAGTTACGGGATATGATTTGAGAACAATTATTTTAACTTATGAGAAGAGAAAATGGAGATGTGGTACGATTTTCTATATATGAGACAGTCATTCAAAACGTGTAAATTTCAAACTTCTTCAGGTTGCCCTAAGGCCTTCAATAATGTACACATATGTATGTCAACCCCCTACGGTAAGATTTAAAATGCCCAAGAAATAAATTCTGATGATATTCAAATTAAAAGTAACAAATACCGACCAAATCAGTAAACAATGTAAAACAAGTAATACTCAAACATAAAAACAACGACATAAACTGGATTAAAAGTTCCTGGCTTGGGACAGACACAGAAAGTACATGTATGTTTCGTCGGGTTAAACATGTTTATCTAAGCAAACAATCAAATTGCCTTTGCTCGCATGATTCTCAAGCGGTTTATTTGTTAAAAAAAATAACACGATACACTGTAAAAACAAGTGTTATAAAATAAAACACTTATCAGACACAGTTTAAAATCACATAAGGGCGTTTTAAGAAAAACGCCATGTTTTAAAATTAACTCAT
>JAULBM010258546.1:0-16721 GCA_032357055.1 Geukensia granosissima
AACTACATAAAGTAGTTCTGAAACTTATCCTGACTTTATTATTATTTCAACCAAATACCAAATCAAAGGACTCATGCCAATTATGTTTGTGGTTGAGCCTCTTATACTTAGACTTTGCTGCCACTCGGATTATAAGGTTTAAGGGGCAAAACCGCAACAGTATCTATAGTTTTTTATCCTCTTTTGTCACTTTCAATCTTCCGGACATGCGCTTCCTTCGTGATGATCAAAGAAAGTTTTGCTTTGTGTCGCCGAACTCTTTTGTAATTTTTATTTCCGGTTTAGCCAGTTCAAAATCAATTCCTTTCCATGTAGCGAATTACAGATAATACAGAAAGTTTTCGTAGATTGATAAAAACAACTATGACGACAATCATTCTTAAAATATTAAAGATACCACATTTACTGATACAAAGTAAAAG
The DNA here is from genome assembly GCA_032357055.1 of Geukensia granosissima. Lineage (NCBI taxonomy): Eukaryota > Metazoa > Mollusca > Bivalvia > Mytilida > Mytilidae > Geukensia > Geukensia granosissima. Next base: position 423 of record JAULBM010258546.1, read on the forward strand.
TTTAGTTTGTACCTTCACTTTCTAATCAGAAGATAATGTTATTTTGATTTATCAATGGTCACGATTGAAAATGAAACGTTTTGTAGGCAAATACAGGTTCTTTTATCAAGGGTAACGATTGAAAAAGAAACGTTTTGGAGGCAAATACAAGTTCTTTTATCAAGGGTCACGATTGAATATGAAACGTTTTGGAGGCAAATACAAGTTCTTTAAAAATAGTACCTTAACTAATACAGGTTACAATATAGGTGACAAAGTGAGTCCAGTATTGCCAATATGCCTTTTTAATGATGTTATGTCCAATTAATTGACACAGGACTACTTGAATGTTTTGTTTAAAGATGCATGGAAAGCCATGCATATTTTTGGATCGCTTCTTTTTGATAAAAGGTTATATCTGCGTTGAGCGTTATTTCTACTACAAATAGAATCCCCCTAGTAATCTGAAACCAACGGCACTAACAATATACTTTTGTTTAAAATACAAAGCCTGTTTACTACCTGCGTTTGTACTGAACAGAACCTCTTTTGCTTTCAATATCTTTGCCTGAATTGGAAACTAAAACAAACGTTGTTTTCTTTCACTTTCTTTTACTGACAAGATTTTGACCACAATTTAGTTAGGATACTATATTTTAAAGGTCCCTATTATCTTAACCCTAAACCTCATCTATTGCACCCAAATTATTCCAACTATACTCGTATTGCAAAAACTTATTATTGACGTCCTGAAAGATATAACATACTTTTGTTTTATGAACTGTTCACTGAAATTGTTCCGGCAAGCTTCATCGTTGCGAGGGATTGAATTTAGTCTAGAATCTCTCAAAAGTATTGTAGCTGAATGATCCAAAAAATCCATCAACTAGAAATACAAATAGCAAAACTGTCGTGGAATTCGGTAGAGAACAATGCAAAATAATGGACAACCCCCTCCTAAAAGGAGGTTGATGATTCCCATTCAGAATGGGTAAAGCTGTAAGGTAACTTATTAGAAATTAGGATTAGTACATTTGTGGATTAAAAATAGGATACATCCTAACTTTCACAAAAATGTTGTTACTTGATCCGATCGGTCTTGCCACAAAATTTCGGTAATTCGTTAGGAATTGCTGTCCGTCTGCAGTGCATGTAATTCCCTGTTCCCATACCTGATGAATGTTAATCCAGAGAAGCGCATCGTATGCAGTGAAATTTAGTTATTTACAACGTTCTTTTTAATTTTGTCAACAATTAGTTAGATAAAAGTGTAGAAACGCAAGGAACTATTTCTTAAGAACTTGTTTGATAAAAGTGGTGAAACGCAAGGAACTATTTTTTAAGAGCTTGTTTGATAAAAGTGGTGAAACGCAAGGAACTATTTTTAAGAACTTGTTTCGTCTTATTCTTTGTCTTGTTTGTTATTGTTTACGTTACTAGATGGAGATTGAGTATATAATTAAATACAGTTGAATTTTTGGGCTTAGTTGTTTCATTTATTGTCATACCAATATCCCAGTTTAGGGATAATTGGGTTATGAGCACTCATGTTTGACCCTGCTACATACTTTATGTAACATAAAATTGTGTCCATCAAGAAATCTTTCCACCTATACTATTGTTACCTCAGATAAAGTCCGATGATCGATTGATTGATTGATTGCTGTTGTTTAACGTCCAGTGGCAAATATTTCACGCATACTCTGGACGAGATGAAGTTATCAAACAATCATAAACGGGAATAGGTGGGGTTTAGGCCGCGGAATTTAATATAGTCACATGATGCCAATTGCAACTGTTTGGATAGGGGCGGGAAATTTAGCTCAAGCAACTGGTCACCTACGGACCACTCATTACGAGCTGTCGCTAAAGGATCTTTATCGTGCAGAGAGCGTGGCATTTCCCAACACGGGGAACGGCGGTTACGTCACTTCGAGACGGGTTGAGAATTATACATCCCTCCCAACCAAGAAGGCTTCTACCTTCTGGCGGAAAAACCAAGCAACCAATTTCTTAACCTAGACTACTCACGTTGTGATTGAGTATTTATGTATCCCACGACACTTACAGACGCCCCTTTAGCAGGGATTCTACCTAGAGTTGAAGAAACCGAACGGCCTATCTCTATACCCCCAGCAACCCTCGGAGTGTCCGATTATCGAGCAAAAAACATTGGTGACTAAGAAATATTGTCCTCTTGGGTTTATCTCAAGTCATGAACTTGTATTTCAGTGGACTGTTACTTGTTTTATTTTTTTGAATTTAATTGGCTGTTACACATGTTGGATAAATGTACATTAATGTTATTATCTTGATAATATCAATATAAATTAGATCCCCACCCATACACTACATATCTTCTTATCTGTATCAACTTTCAGGTTTCAAGTCAATCGAGGGTCTGGCTCCACCCCTCCTCATTTTGAATATTCAATTTATTTCGAAAACCTCTCAGATCTCCACCACATAACAGTCTTTGTCAGCTATGGGTAACCCCTGGAGTCTTCCACACCCCACTAGTTTTGAAAATTACAAGTTATCTAAAAACGATTATTATTCCTATCCTTAACCAATAATTGTTGTTGAAGTATAGTCTCTCTGATATTTACCCAATATCTTTTTATTTTATATATATTCTAAGTTGGAAGGTAGAGAAATTCAACATCCCTTGGGTTAGCACCTCCCCCTTTCATTTTGAAAATAACAAGTTATCTCAAAAACATTAGTTTCAATTTTTGTCTTTTTCTTTTTTTCAAGTGGAGTGTAGCTCTTGAATTGTCCCTCAATTATTTTCTCTTGCTTTTTTTTAAAAAAATTTAATAATAACAGTACTTGCTTATCCACAATAACAACAATTGATATTAATCTATTTACCCCTACCCATTCCTTCCATGTTACAGTAGCAGCCGTTGCCCTGTTGTATCCCACCCTATCCCAAATTTTGATAATGGTTGAACTTATTCTCGTCCCGAATATGCATGAAATATTTTCCACTGTACGTTAAGCAGCCAACAATAAAACAATCAATCTATTAGTGCTTTATCATATTTTATAGTTTACCAAATTATAAATTATGATCATTTTACTTTTGTATCAGTAAATTTTGTATCTGTAATATTTGAGAAATGAATGTCGTCTTACTTGTACCATAAAAGTTTGGACTCCTATTTATTTAGATTGTTTGGTTTTGAGCATGTGCTTTTTTAATGTCATTATAGTTTTAATCGGATTTCTAATATTTTGACTTCAAGCACTGCTGACTAGTTGTCAATCAAGGAAATGAAAATACAGTGCATCAAATTGATATTGGTTTTGTTTGTTTCATTGGGGTTTAACGCCACTTTCAACACTATTTCACACATATCGCTGCGGTCGCTTTTACTAGTGGAGGAAGCCGGAGTACCCGAAGAGAACCGCCGACACTGGGCAGGTAACTGAAAAACCGTATAACGTGCAATGCGAGTTAAACAAAATGACACAAACCCAAGCACGATCTCACACCGTATATGTGATAGGCTAAGGTGATCTCTTTTAAACAATAAAGTTTATATCAACTACCTAGACCACTCGGCCACCCAGGCTTAAATTGATATACTGGTATTATGTGATACATTTATTGTACCAAAGTTAACTTTTTAAAAAAAATTTTTCGATATAACAAGGCAACTTGCATATTCTAAAAACATAATGTTGGATCAAAGTCAACCAATTATGTCTAGTTTTATTTCCCAACTTGCCAACAAACAATGATAAAAATATACTATACCCTGAAATCGTGCTTCACGTTTTAAGTTGGTAATTTGAGAATTTGGTAAATTAAGATGCGTAAAAAACAAACTCCATGGTGAATTAAACATAATCCTTTTATTTTTAAAAAGGATGTCACAAAATTGATGTTCCAATATGGACAAATAGATAAAAATTCAGATGAACAAGTTTGTTTATGAAGTTCATAAAAAGTTGTGTGCGTTGACCAAAAACTCACAACAGAATAACAAAATAATAATAACAAATAAAAATAAACAACAAAGATAAAAAGCAACAATACTGTTATAGTAAAAGTTCGTACTAGTTAAAGGTTAATAAACTAGGTTTCGTTAAGATTAGCGGCGACGTCGCCGACGGTGATAGCCTCCGCGGCCGTGTATTTGTCCACTTTGCTGTTGACGGACAAATTTGCCAATAACCACTTTACAGTTGGGACAACTGTGTACCACATCTTGTGTACCATCCCACAGAAAAGGAAGAAAACAGCACAAAATACATCTGCAAATATTAATTGGATTAAATTATATCATCTAAAAAGTTTCTTTACTGTTATTCATTGCACTACATGTGAAGCCTATTGTTTCAGATTTTAATGAACGCAATCTCTGTATAATCGAAAAATTATTAGGTCAATGATTTCGTTGCAACAAATTGATTAAAACATTCACTAAATTATTTCATAAAAATATCAAAATTTGGATGTACTTATATTCAACATATAAAACATAGCATATCACATCCTACTTTTTACAAAAACGTGGTAAATAAAGCTGGGAAATTTTAACAAAAATCCACATGGTCTTAAAATTCATTTAATTAAGCTTATCCGTACAAGATATTGTCACAGCATTATTAAAAAATTTTTAATTATGGTTTTTATTGGAACTTAAATTGACTTTCTCGTTAATAGCTTAATATGGAACTAAACAGTTTGTACTTGTTATAACATTTTCCACTTTCTGTCTACATATGTTTTATACGTTTCGTTGACTTCTAATGATATTTAAACCCTAAATCCAATTGGACGTGTTTATATTGACACCTTTGTGAAGGAAAACTTGGTTTCCTGATCGGTTGCTCATGGTTTTTTAACTAGCAGACAGCAACTGCGAGTACACTTTTGAGGTTGATACTTTTGCTTTATCTTGTATTAAGTTTTAATTATTAATATTTGTTATTGGTTTTCAGTATCGATCTCAAGTGTTAATTCCATTTCAACCTATTTTTATAGTGTGTTTTTTGCTGTTTTGTCACACCATTGTCCTAAGTTGGGGGTAGGGTTGAGTGCTCACCAACCGGTTTAACCCCCGCCACATACTAATGTGCCTGTAGTCCAGTGGTTGTCGTTGTTTGATAGGTCATTTAATGTTATATGTTCACCATTTTTGCATTAGATTAGGTCGATTGTAGTTTCACATTTTCTATTTCGGGGTCTTTTACATCTTCAGTTATGGTATGGACTCTAGTTTATTGTTGAAGGCAGTTATGGGACCTGTATAAGTTTAAATTCTACTGTCATTAGGTGGTTGGCTGTCTCACTGATAATCATACCACATTTCCTATTTTTATATTATGTTTACAAGCTTTAAGGGTCATTCAAATAGATAAAGTTGACTTCTGCATAGGAAATGTAACCAGAACGTTATAGGGAACATGTATCCCATACCTGCATATCAAGTATACTACATAATAATGAAGTACGTGATTCCAATAATCAGCTATTTTAATATTAAGTATAGGCGTAGAAATATTTAGTCTGCACCTCGACTTGGTCCACATATAAATGTTGAAAAACAAAAAAACTTTGTGAAACAGAATAAAGCATAAAAATAACCATAGTAGAGTGATATATGGGTAACATTGTATATGACATTAACGTCTGGAATAAATTAACACTTCAAATATTAATAAATAGATACAAAGAAATGACAGGCCATGGAAATAAGGTCACTAATACCTAGTAAACTAATAAGCATAACAAAAATTAACAACTCTTGTGTATTTATTAGAACAGACCTTTGCCCCCGACTGTTAAAATGAGATCAAGGTCAAATGAAACGGCATAAGCCCAATAAAGCTGTCGTAAAAAAGCACACTGAATATAAATGAATTATCTTAGACGGTTATTTTTAAATTGTTTCCTATCTAATTTGATAGTTTATTTTGTTAACTACAAAATGTTTCTAAATAAATGAATTTAAAAAATTTACCCCATAAATGCCAATATAATACACCACATCCATGTGCATGATCCGACAACATGTTCAGTTTGCGTTGTAATTTCTTGCTGGCAATGAGGACACTTGGTTCTAACAGGGAACTCATTTCGTGATGGACTATTAGGGTCGAGAACGGGTATCTGAACAGCTTGTACAGTTACTGGCTGTCCATACTGCGGCGGTTGCTGTGCATATCCTGTTGGATTATATTGTATTGGTTGTTGGCTAAAAGCCGATTGGATCGGTTGTCCTGGTTGAATGTAGGCGTTCACATTTGGCTGACCTGGTTGATTGTATGCATTAGTATATGGAAATGCTGGTTGTGGTGCTTCTGAAATAAGAGTTGAAGTTAAAATAGAAATGCAAAAAAATTAACTCCGTTTGCATGTGCGTTTTTTTTAATCATATTTTGTGTTTTTTTTAAGAGAACATGAGATAATATTAAACAGATGAAAACACGAAATATCATTTCGTCGAGTGTGTGATAACAAAATTAGATGATTGCATTAAATATATTTCTCGTAAGATGCCATAGGGAGTTTTATCATTATTATTTATTTTAACTAGCTTACTCGTTACAACAACTAAGCTAACTCATTACAACGACGTAGCGACTAAGCTTACACATTACAGCGACTTAGCTAAGTTGTAATTTCAAATAACAAGTAAGCTCATTTCTTAAAACAAGCTTGCTTCCCTTAGTCGTTATAACCAACTACTGTGTCGTTATAACGATTAAAAATTTTAAAAAACTTCCTTTAACACGCAACCCCTTCCGTAAGGACATGTTAAAAGCCACCCAAGTGTGTATCAATCTGACGGTCATATATAATTCCAGTACCCCCAAGTTCAGATCACTTGGTGTTTTTAACATATATTTTAACAAATTATTTGAATTAAATCAACCAGTAAATATTCCTAAGGAGGAACTAAACATAAGATTGATTGTTGTTGTCGTAGTAATTTCATTTAGAACTTGAATCATGCTTAAGTATTTACTGAGACCATAACTATAAATTACAGATATTGAAATGGGGATCCCTTTAGCAAAGGCCTCATAACTAAATTTTTTAAAAAGCAACTCTTCGACTCTTCATAGGAGATTCTTTTTATTGGTAAAAAAAGTCACTAATGAAAGAGATATGAAGCATACAAAGTAGCAAAATAAATGCAATCATTTTTCTGCTCCGTGGAAATGGATGGAATACCTATCCTTGTTAAAAACTCTAAATAACCCCAAATAAAAAATCGTGTATGCGCAAAATAATACTGATATTACCTCAAAATTATCAAAAATTCAACGTTTTGCATTAAGCATACATTAAAAATGTAATAAACATCATGTTTATTATAATATTGTATATATATTCAGGCTTGTAGAAGTCTAAATTTGGGACCTATAGAAATTTGATTGTTATTAATGTATGGCCGTCTCATGGACAATCATGCCACTTCTCCTTTTTATGTTGTATTACGTGTCACATAATTATGTCCAAAGCTAGTTTTTGTTTGGGATTAATTTATGTTACTTTTGTTACAGTATATGTATATAACAATTCCAGATATAGGGGCAAATGTCAATAAGACCACACTGCAATTTCTCGAGAAACTTAGAAAATATTTAATTCAATAAGGTTGCCAGAAGAACATCAACAAGTATTTTGATGTGCTTTAACTGCTCAGAATGTATATATGTTAATATAAAATTACCAATGTTGAATAAATATGGAAAATTTGGGCTATATATGTTATATGTACATTTCAAGAAGTAACCTTTCATCAATATCATGTAAATTAGCATGCAAATCATTTCGATACTGATAGTTACTGCAAGAATGAAAGAATCAAAACAAAACAAAACAGCAGCAGGAATCATTTACCCAATTTACTAAAAAAATGGAAATAGTGAAAGTAATATACATGCAGAATTGGATTTAGGTTAACACATTGTTTTACTAGAGCTAAACTGTCAGGTTTTAAATTAGTATAAAAGAAGCACAATAAAAGAACTTTTAGGTAACCATGGAAACAATTGATAAACTAAAGCGCCCTTTAAAACTTTAGGACTGTTAACGTTGTTCATCCCTTTGGATTTGTTAGTGGTCATTGTAAAGAGTTTTACATAACCTTTATTATTCATAATCCAATTTCATTAAGTTTATGTTCATTATCGCCTTCCAACCTTGTAAATATTTTATCGGTTTCCTATTTCAATTATTTTCCCCAGAAAGGAGATTTATTCATACAAATAATGTATATCGAATATATGAATCGGATAGGAGGCATTGATTGTTGTCATGGATTTTTTTTTTTATAAAAGAAGCGATAAGTCCAGTGTAGAATACCCATGTGAGAGATCAGAAGTTCAGAAACAAGACAAATTGGAAAAAAAACTAAAAAATAAAACGAAAACAAAAAGAACAAATGTTTGGAATCCACAAACTCCTTTACAAAACAGGAGTGGGATCAGGTGCTCTTGAAAGGTAAGAATCACCTGTCTTGCGCGCAATCCTTAAAGTCTAATGCGGGTCAACGTCAATCCGAGATGAGGTCAACTTATTTTTGTATAACCGGTAACAGTTAACAACTAGTTGAGATACACTGATACCATATGGATCAACCAATTCGTGATGGCGACCATAACATTTTAGGAGGGACGTCTTCAAACTTTATTGGATGTATTCTTGTAGTATTTGATGCGACAACAGCAATGCTCTCTTCAGAAGATCCTGATACTTGGAACAAAAATGAGAAAAAAAAAGAGATATTTTGTGGTCCTTTGAAAATTAAATGTGAGGTGGGATTCTAAGAGTAGGAGCAACACATTCATTCATAGTAATGCATAGCTATTCAGCAAAAAGAAGGAACGCATAATGAGTGCATTTTTATATTGAAGATATCAACCCGCTCGGAAATTCTTAATTTTGCAGATATCCACTTAAAGTTAAAACAACCACAATGCTAAAACCTTTTCACCGATAAAGTATAATGCAGCCCAATTAAAAATTGCATTTCTAGATTTTAAAAAAGCATGTCGTTTTACCCAAAATTAAAGAAATATATAGATCTTCGCTCTGAAATAGAAATAATGTCACGTAGAACAAATCAATTTCTCTCCCCTTGAAACTCTCATTTGACAGAAATGTAAGAGCAAGTTAATAAAACTAAAATCGAACTGTAAGCATGCAGAATTTAATATGAATTAAGTTTGAAACTAAACTCTCTATTTACAGATAAAATAAAAAGTTTAGTTCATTTTACCAGATAATACTTAATGTGGTCACATTTTTCTTTGAAATAATGTGTTGTCTTATACATGTAGTATAACTTGAAAAATAGAGAGCCAATAGTGAGGCGAGTGGTATCTTACCATATAATGGTGGGTGTAGTGTAATCTGTTGTCCGTTCTGTTGTGTTGTTTGGTTATAACTGAACATTTTACCTGCAAAATTATAAATGACAATTTCTTATTAAGATAATTTATTATTTTCATTTAAATTATTAGGTTTGTTAGGTCGACCTTAGTTTCATAAATTAGTTCTTAATTTCTTCCCACTCAGGAAGAAAAGTTACCGGTACCGTCAGTTATTCACCTTAAGATTGAAGTGATATGAAAAAATCTGATCTCGCCAGGTAAGAAAAATTAAGTTGAGCAGTTAAATGTGATATGTGCTGTGTCAAGATATAGAAAGAGTGGAGGATATTTAACTTTTTTTTTACTTTTATTAATTTCTTTAGAAATCCTGCAGACTCGGTAGCTTTAAAGATAAAAATTGTAGATATTTTTTTTAATTCTGTGATAAACAAACCAGCTTGCTTACTTTTTTAAGCTTTGATTTGTATAAACCGCTTTTATTAGCTCGTTGCGTACATCATACGTAACGTGCTTATTTTTTCTTTAGTTTTAAGTAGATTATATTTCCCTCCCTTTTAAAAGACATGCGCGACACTGTTACCACTAAACAAATTCTTTTGTTATGGAAACAATTCATCTATAATCTTGATTTTGGATCAGCGATTTAATTGTATATACATATACCGGTTATTTAACTGAAAATTTATGTAACACATACCGATGAGGTCAGGAAATCTTTTTCCAGCTATAGATGATTTTTTTTTATCTACACAATGCACTGGTATATAAAATTTAATAAATAACTGATGTAAAAGAGGGATTAACCTAATTTGGTACATTAAAAACATTTTCCCTTATTTGTAATATTATTGAAAAGTTGACCAAGCTGTGTCCTTGTATTGCAAACATCAATTTTAATTCTACTTGTATACACATCGGTGCTTTTATCATGATATATGCAAATTCAATTACAAATACTTTATTGGCACAAACTCATCATCAATAAATGGTTAAGGCCCATTAGATGATAATAATACAACTGTTAGACTAAATTAATATATAAACTATATGAACTATAAGATTTTGCTCCTGAAATCTAAACAGTTTGATATAAAGCTATATATAACAAAATCAGAAAATAATTAATATTTACCAAATATTTAACATGTATCCATGCACAATAACGATTCTTACACGAATATATATATAAGAATAAAGTTAATACTTCTATTTAATCCATGCCATGACTATATGTTTATATAAATGACTCTTAAGTCACAAGGTGCCTTGTGATGCCATTAACCTATTCATGCTTGACTGGCGTTATTGACTGAGAGTGTGTCTGTGTATTTTAAATGGTTATAATTCTTTAAAGGCGTTTCACTTTGTGTTCTGCTTTTTTTCTTTTAAAGTAATGTTTTCTGTGGCTTAGTTTGGAGAAAAAAGAGTGAAAATTGGTCCAATCTGTTGTTCAAGATCCACGTTATATCCTTAAATTAAGCTGTTAAAATACATCCGATCTTCCTGAAATTATAGATACCACAGATATTGCTTGGTCTGCTTTACAAAGATAAGAACATTTGCAAATGCGAATCAAAACATTAAAAGTGAAAAAAAAAATCCGAAGAAACAAAAGGACATTCTTGGATAAACAACCCCCCAAAGACAAACAACAACAACAACAACCAAAACAAAAGTACATAGAATACAAAACGAACTCTAAAATGAGGGCGAGCTAAAGTACTCCGTAAGGTTTAAGGTATCTGGACCATAATAAAAATGGTGGTAAAATATTTTTAAATAATTTAGTGAAAAACACGATTTTTCTTTGTTTACTGTAAAGAATAAAATGTTTTTAATAGAAAAATTATCTGTCAACCAGTTTCGTGTGGTTAATTCTGGTCTGAATACCTTAATTGCCGTAAAACTATTAAAATTATTTTTTCTTTATATTTACAAAAGCAAAAATACACACACTGTATTCCCACTTTGTGGTCCATGTCTTACTAATTTCCCAGAGACCCAAATCCCCGAAACAAAATTCAGACTTAAAACGCACAGTATCATAAGGACCTGAATATATGCTGAGAGTTTCGTTGACAGCAAGTTATTTGTATATACATGAGAAATTGCTGGTCTGACGAAAGAATGGAACCGCCCGCAAAGCGTGGATATACTGATGAGCCAAAGCTAAAAATGTAAAATTGTAAAAAAAAAAATGTATGAAAGATGTATGTAAATATACATATAAAAGAAAAAAAAGTAAAAGTTTGGGTAGAAATGACAATATAAATATCCAGGAAGCAGTAATAAAAGTGAAATTACAAAATAAACATATTTTCATATTTATTTATAATTGTTATATACGAAATCAAGGTACTACATTCGTAGTTCACTTTTTTAATATATAGGCCTATTCTCTAATGCGTGAAAGTTCCAAGCTGGCTTGTTTGCGTTCCCCGCATAACAGTAAGGACAGTCACACGCATGACACATCGAACTACAGAATTGAAAAGACCGCTGACAGGGCGATCTTTGTCGTTTATGAAATTCCCAGTGCTGTTCTGCTTGCGGTCACCAAGGAGACGATAAGTTTTAACAGTATAAATTTACTGCATCGTGTACAGGTCACGTTATAAACAAAACTGTTGTAGCCATTCCGAGTTGTGATATGATATTTAATATGAGTGTGAGAACATGCGACACATTCTGGGTGTTTGCAATTTTTTAGTTCCTCTATAGTCCGCGGGAACCAACAAGGACTTTCCTTTGAAGAAGTATTGACAAGATGATTTAAAGACTTTTTGCTGTGCTGAAAACCATGATTCAAAAGAGGGAAACACATGGTATGTCGAGGGGTCATTATTTGCATGTGAGGATGGTAGTTTAACACCAAAGGCACCCGGTTTTTATGGTTTTACTCTAACGTGTTCTGCATGGGTTAATGTTGACCTGTTGACAACATCTTTTGAATATATTTTGTGTATAAAGAAAACATCTGATTAAATTGATGTTAGAAAACGATGTCATTATTGCACAAACGGCACAGTCTATGGAACTGAGATTTTGGAATTGACATTTTCAATTGTTAGACTGACATGAATTGTGTTTCAGATAACAGTGAAAATCAGAGGATTTGTAAAACTCAAAAGCTTGGATACTATCCTTTGAAAGCTTGCACGATATATATCAGAAAGAGAGTGCAGATTCACTTATGAAAAAGATAATCCCATTAGGGTTTCAAATCCGGTGAAAAGATGTTGCGTTATAATGAATTGTAAAATACATATAGCCGAACGTCGTGATATTTATTAAAATATGTGTATAAAATAATTTTGGTGAAAAGTAAGGCGAACGATTCGTAAGAGAGACCCAATGTGGTTTCATAAAGTGCCAACTGACAAATCGCTTATCCTACTCTTTGAGTATACGGTGTAAACAATGATTTTTTTCATTTGTCATCACCGAAGTAACTCTATTAAAATTACTTCTCCAGTGTCATATATAAACCTAATTCTGAAAAGAAATATCTAGAAAAGTAAAGTTAAACTCAATTAAATGCAAAGCGACAACATTTATCATTTTATGATTCAGAAGACGATGCTAAAGCGAAGGACAGTGATATGAAGAATTGGTAAATTATTATATTTTAGAAATGTCCAGTGTAAAGAGGTCTGGTCCATCTTGTTTCATTTTCGATTTAAGGGACACCAATCTGATTTTTTAAATTAACAGGTGAAATTATCGTTACCTATGATCTATTTTTAACTTATCCAGTGATACGTTTAGGTTTACTAACAATGGTTACATGCACAGGCACTTGTTTCTGCAAAAAAAAATTTTCCTATACTTAAAAATACTCTGTAATTTTAGAGTATAGGAAAAATTTTTTTGCAGAAACAAGTGCCTGTGCTGAAATGACTAATACCTGATTGGAAAATTGAAATCGCGACGGGTGTCTTAAAAATGCAGAAATTGCTTACCCTTCCGGACCAGCTGAGTTCTCCTCCCGGTTTTTCGCTTTGTTCATAGTTTGTTGTTTTTAGTTAATAATTATACAAGTCATATTCTGTCTTGTTTGTGTTCTGAGATTTCCAAGTATGTTGTCTGGCAGTTCGGTTTTCTTTTGATTCCCCTTTAAAATTATTTTGTGTAAGCCTGTAATTTAGACATATAAAATGATATTTAAAACGTGTTTTTTTTTATTTAAGGTACATTATCAGCTGTCAAACCATTCACCAATTACATACTTGAGTGGTATATAGTTATGTATTGCTTAATCCAACAGATTGTCATCGTTATACGCAAAAAGTCCCAAAAATGATGATTTATTTAGTCTCCTCGTTTGTTATAGGTTCGGCTAACATCACGCCTGTAAACATTAATTGATTGTTGTTTAACGTTCAGACAAATATTTTATGCATAATCAGGACGAGAAAAAGTAATCAAACAATAAATCATTAAAAGGGCTTATTGGGGGTTAGGCCGGAGATTTAGCCTAAGCCACTGGTCATCAACGGTGACTCATTACGAGCTGTTGCAAAGGGGTCTTTAACATACTGAGAGCGCGGCATTCTCCTAACGCAGGACATGGCGGTAACGTTTCCGTCCGAAACGGGTTGAGAATTTATAAATCCCACCAAAGATCGTCCCTTTAGGAAGGATTCAACCCCTGACGGAGAAACTGAGTAGCCTATTTCTTAACCCTGCCTACACTTGTTGTCGCGCATTTATAGATCCTGCCCAACTAACGGATGCCACTTTAGCAGTAGTTTTACCTGTAGGCGGAGAAATCAAACGGCCCATTTCTACACCCCGGAAAGTGGGGACTGAAAACAAACGAGTCGATCAAATAGGACAGCTGATAATAAAAGTGGCACGTGGAAAGTAATCACACCTAAGTCTGTTTTAAAAAGAATTCGAAGATACCAAAGGGCAGACAGAAATAGTTAAATCACAGTAGAAATATAAAAAAAACTACGTAATTCTTCAGTTCATCATTAAGAATTATATAATAAACAATAAATAACAATTGAAAAGTTATTTAAAAAAAGTAAAGGGTTAGCTATAAGTGCTTCATTTTATTTATAAAGTTTGGTTATCCGCTTTCCTTTATTTTGGTTCCATTGCTACTAGTAAGAGGTTACTCATTGAAATGGCCATATAACATACCTAAAGTGACCATACTCGTTCAACATTGATAAACTTTTATTTCGTCTTGAAAGCTGCTTGTATAGATGTGGAGCGGTTTTCTAGCCATTTATTTCATACTTCTTAGACTACCTTCAAAAAATCAATTGCTCTCAATATCTACAAATGTCTACAAATTTCTAAATGATTTTTATTGGTCAAGAAGTCAATTACAAGATTAGACTGCACAATGCATTTTACGAGGACGGAAGTTGAATTCCTTAATCGGTCAATTGATTTCTTGTTTGTCTTCGTCAGAAGTGAAAGCCTAACCATCCCCATAGCAACCGGAAATTAATAGCTTAATTAAGTCTTTACGTTTTTAATTTCAGGTATAAAGTATGGCTGAAATATTGCCGACAAAACATAAAAAGAAAGAATATGGAATATATGCCAGAAAGACATACCTTAGGCACAACTTATGTAAACAACGACATGCTGATAATTGGGCGGTGAAACCCGAGAAGAAATACTATCATTGTAGCAAGAATGAAAACACAATTATATAACTTGTTTAAACAATATCATTGATATTTTGACTGTAGAGTAAATAGACAGCAACCATTGTAAAACGTTTGAAATCTTTAAAATTACAGTTAAATTATTTGTAAACATTGTACTATGGACTCAATTAATGACCATAACTTTTTAAAGAAAATCAATAAGGTATGATCATTTAATATGGAAATACAAAATATCTATTCTATTGATCTTATCCCTTTTTACCTTTTGTGTTTCCACGATGTTTCCATGTAGATTTTACTCTAAAATTACTAACAAATATTTTTTCTGCAAGATATCACTAATTTTATTTGTTTTTGTTTTGCTCTTTCAACCAGGTCTGGATGTTTTTAAAGACTGCAGGTCGACTCGTTTAAAGAGCATGCAAACTAATGAGTTAAACAAATAAATTCGATAACATCCATAAATATACTAGGATCAAACTGAAATTTAAAGAACTTTTCAAAGAATGTGTGTTCCTTCTTGCGCATCCTATAATATAAGCTTCATCAGTTCTTATCGTTTGCTTTTAACGTTTTCGTTGGATTTTTTCTATTATGGGCGTATACGTCCTTGATCACCTATACTACAAGACGAGCATTCTTTTGCAGTATTGCGACTATACAATATTCATTACCAATATTATAGTAAAGAAGAACCAGTACCTACTCAAACATCTGCGATGAGAAATCGACCAAGTCGAACTAAAAGAAATTATTTTCATACTTACCAATATATACCGTTTCATGTTGTGGACGAGGATAAAACTCATTCCTGTTATTGATAGGAACACGAATTCCACGGTTAACATCCACAGCCGACCAAGGATGTGTGACGAAAGTAGAAACCGCATATTTTCCCCCGGGATTTAGAACTGCATATTCCTTCAATTTACCGTCGTAACCGTGCCAAAACAACCTTATTGTAGAAGGAGAAACGTTCTTAAATGTGACCATTGTTGGCTGGTCGGCATTTTGAGATCGTATTGGCATTTTTTTTGTTATATGAATACGAGTGTATAGCGTTTGAATTTGTCCTAAATCCACCACATACTAAATTATGAACTCTTCAACCTTGTTGTTTTAGGTGAAACGCCATCAGGTGGTGACTTGTTTACAAGAGTCTTTTTCCTATTGTGTGACGTCCAAGGACTGCAATGCTACGTTTATGACGTTCTGTCTTGGTACTGTACCGTTCATTTCTGACTTTGAATATAAAGAAATAGTTGTAGGCACAGCCTATCGATGAAGCGGAGTAGTCCAGATAATCAAAACGTCTGCTGAGAGT
>JAULBM010258657.1:0-16719 GCA_032357055.1 Geukensia granosissima
GTCGCTATATAAGCCTTTGTAATGGCGGCCATTGACCAAATCCAATATGGCCGCCATGCAAATTTGAATTTTACCCTTGATTCTGCCAGATGTCTTGTCTCTTTAGACTATGCACGTTTGAGCTCTGGTCTCTCGCACGGGTATTCTACACTTGATCTATCAATATATGCATGTTACGTAATATTGCAATTACTTCGGTGTTTAATGATAAAATGTTCAGTATAAAACATTCTGCATTTGGATGAGTATGTTATGGTAAATTATAACTCTAAAAACAAAAATTATCACCCTTGAATACGTCTGGTTTGATTTTTTATTTCCTTCGTGTGATAATCCACAATAGCATACGCATCCAAGTGCAGTATGTTTATAATACCATAGTTACATTTCATTGATGTTTTATTGATAATTGTGTGTGTATTTTATTTCAAGAGCAGCCGAACTCACCCTGTGTTGATCATTACATTGTTCTATGGTAAAACAAAAAGGTTTCCAAAAACACATGAATTCCTTGTCAAGGAATATTATCTGGGTGGTCTTTTTGAACCTTTATGATATCACGTTTTTATTTGAAAAATAAAATGTCAATGTTGTTTCTATTTTAGAAATCAAATGTTTAATGTATCAATGTTAAAAACATCATATACCTCATAGTTCTTCCCCTTATGATGCAACCTCTTTAAACCGGTCCCTCAGAATAGTGGCAAACTTCTTCAAACTGAACTGACAACAATTATAGATGCCCTGATTGCTTTTGCTATTGTAAACAAACCTCTCTAATCTGGCCACCCTTTCCATTTTTTTTTTCGTCCCATAGCTGGCCGTTTTACAGAAGTTTCACTGTATTAGTACAGTCATAAACTAATGCTACAGCGCTTTGGAACAGGCAAACGAATCACCTTAAAATCTTACATTTATCACTTTGCAATATCATTTAATCAATAGGCAGTTGTATTCAACACCTGTCAATAATATGACAATAGGATTACCTAAACAATGGCCACTGTCTCTAAAGCAAATCAATAAAATTACAATTCCCATCTCTTTTCTCTCAAGGCTAAATAACTATTAAATAACCAACATTATTTCGAAGGCAATATATAATCCTAATGTAAGTGCAACTGGCTAAGTATCATATCATCCACAACCTAATTAAGGGGTACTCAACATCTAAGTGAAATAATTCTGTCAGATCATCTAAACATTTAAATTAAGCATCATTTTATATTAAAATAAATGCATCTCAGTGATCAAAATTTTTTATGATGAAATTACTATTTATCTATTGAAAAAATTCCAGAGAAATGTGTGGTTTGAATGTTGTGAAATTTTTAGGTTTTCCTTCTTTCATCAAAGTAAATGTCTAAACAAAATATAAACAAAATTAAACGAATTGAATTTTTTTAAGTGATGGTGATGGGTAAACCCTTAAATTTGCGTTTGCAGAAAGGCTTGAAAAGAAGAGGTTTTCGCACACAAAACGATAACGAAAAGATAAATCCAATTATAAAAAACTTCAAAGTTTAATAAAACTACAGTATAATCTGAAACAGAAAAAACAAACGATTGGTGCCCTTATTTCATCAACGGTTTGCCTACAGATTAAATTCTCTTTAAGAATGGCACTGTATACCCTGTAGTTTTTTAATAGGTACTTGACAAGGATTATGCTTTTTAAGGTCTTTCCGTTTTCGGTCTCCGAAATGAAGGTTTTTGCAAGTATCTAAAAAATGGTAAGAGATAGAAAGAAACTTTAAATTGCAAAAATATTCAGCTTAAGATGGTCTACAATATGACGTCAAGGAAAAAAAAAGTTCCTAGCATCACATTTCTAAAACTGTGATAGATAGCTGATAACATGTAATGGAAAAACTGTGTATTTTATCAAGAGCAACATTTGCTACATTCGGTCCAAATTTATTGAACCAACCATTACGAATCTACGGTCCAAAAACCGTTTTTCAAGGTCCGAAATAAAAGGTTTTTGCAAATATCCCAAAACTTAATAGAGGTTAATGTTATGGTCAAAGATCAGGGTTTATAGCAAATCCAAAAAACCTTAGCAAGCATGTTTTTTTAACCTATTAGGTTCTGATTGGTACTACAATGCCATTTTGAATAATTAAGAGTCTTGTCTTTATCATTAGCAACTACTTACGATATCTTTTTGAATTTAGAATGTTAAAAGGGATCTAAAGATAGGAAAAGGCCTCTTATTTGTTCAAAGAACAGATTGATCTTTCATGTTCACCTCTTTTTCGCCAGCATAGCCCAATATTCCTCTCCAGAAAAAATTCTTTGCCTACACTTGTTCTGTACACTTCAGTAATTTCACCATAACTGTAACCTACACTTATTATATTTGACAATTAAAAAATTAAAAAATTAAAAACACACTATAAAAATCGTTTGAAATGGATCTAACACTTTAGATCGATACTGAAAACCAATAACAAATATAATTCAAACTTCATAAAAGATATAACAAAAGTATCGAGTACTCACAGTTGCTGTCTGCTAGTTAAAAACCCAAAAGCAACCGTCGGGAAACCAAGTTTTCCTTCACTACGGTGTCAATTTAAACACATTCAATTGGATTTAGTGTTGTAATATCATTAGAAACGACATAAAACATGCGAATATATAAAGACAGGATCTAGAAAATATTATAAGAAGTATAAACTCCGTAGTAATATTTTATGAATAAAGTCAATATTAGTTCCGATTAAAAACGTATTTAAAGATTTAATAATAATGCTGTGACGATATCCTTTACAGATAAGTTTATTAAGATAAAATTTAAGAACGTGAGGATGCTGTTTATATTTGTTTTATTTACCACGTTTCCGTAAAAAGTAGGATGTAATGTCCTATGTTTTATAAGATGATTACAAGTAAATTCGAATTTGATACCAAATCAATTTGTTGTAACGAAATCCTTGACTTAATAATTTTTCTGTTATTTCGAAGATTGCGTTCATTAAAGTCTAAAACGTCGCTTTAAACACGGACATACCGAACCAGCTGAGAAATGTATACCCCGTACGAAGAGCCAAAGGAACTTCCCCGTCAAGTAAGGGAAAATGAACAATTGGGAATGAGAAATCGTCCCGCTTGTCGAGAAATATAAACATTTAAGACAAGAAATGGACATTTATGATTTTTGTTATGTTATTGGCTTTATTAAAAGTTAATTCCTTTGGATAAATCTCTGAAGTGTATTTGTAGAAATGTGAATTATTGACCGAAAAGATATCGTCAAGGTAGCGGTAGGTGTTCTTAAATTTATCGATCAAATCATTTCTAGAAGGATCAATGTGAAGTTTGGCCATAAACTGATACTCATAACAGTAAAGAAACAAATCTGCTATCAAAGGAGCACAATTTGTCCCAACTGGAATTTGTAAGACCTTTCTATAAATTTTATTTATAGATTTCCTCGCAGGTCCAGTAAGTATATCTTTAATATTTGTCTTTTACGTGAGAGAAAAATGACCTTTAACTACTACAACAAATGTACTTATGATTTGTTTTATCGAAACACCAATTAATCAAATATGAGAAGTTTAATAATATAATGTGGAAGTTTAGTATAGAGTTAGAGAAATCATAACTATCAACAGTTTCAAAATGATTTTTCGAAAGTCTGTAATTTTTCCAAAACTTACAGCGAATTTTTACACTCTAAAAAATAGTTTATACCATTGTGTACGTAAGCTTAATTATAGTAATTTATGAATAGGTCTTTCAATTAAGATACAGCACTCGTCTTAAGGACAGAAAGTTTAAAAGTAGAACACTGACTGGGAGCTGAGATGAAATGAAATTTGAAAGGTTTTTTGTAGTATAGGTAACCAATAAATGGTAGGGACTATAAAATGTTCAGCAGGGGCTTTAAGCTTATCTGTAGAAACAATGTGTCTGTCTACTATTTGACCTTCTGTAGGATGCATGGCTTGGAAGGTAGAAGAATTAAATATTTCCTTCTTTAGTACCTCCATGTAGTATTTGCGACACACCACCACCCATTGTTGGTGGCTTTATCAGCTGTTACAAAAACGAATCGAGTTCCGAGTTTTTGAAGTTTAGCTTTAATTCTAGAAATTGAAGATACTTTATTTGTCATTTCCAAAATGTTTTTGAGGTGTGCAATCCGGTAATTTACAAAAGATTTGCATTTTTTGAGAAAAGCATCAAGAGTTTTTTTATCGGCATTTTCTCTCTTGCACCATTTCTTGCAATAAGAAAAAGGACCACATAATTGACTATACCACACTCATTCCAGTCAATTTTGAAGGAGAGGATACTTAGGCCTCTTTCGTAAAATTGTAATACCTCTCGGTCTTCCACGATGTTAAGGTCTCCGGTAATAATATGGCCATTGGATTCATGTCAAAATTTGGATATGTCACAGTCTCATGTAGTAGGAGTATTATCTTCAATATTAAAATTATATTTCTACTAGATCTTTTATAATTATAAGATATAATAGGTGGTTCGATATTATCAAATTATGGATGTATAAGATTTTGAACGGTTGTAACATTAAATATACTAGATAAGTTTATCAAATCATTACCTCAGTTTATGTACTTAATACTTAAAAATGTCTATTATCTATATGAAGGAAC
This sequence comes from Geukensia granosissima, assembly GCA_032357055.1. NCBI lineage: Eukaryota > Metazoa > Mollusca > Bivalvia > Mytilida > Mytilidae > Geukensia > Geukensia granosissima. The sequence continues at coordinate 4,632 of JAULBM010258657.1, forward strand.
AGTCTATGGTAACAAAAAGCTGTAATTATACGTGCACCATGGTAGAGTGGACTAAAATACGAAATATTTTGGCTCTTTTTGAAAATATCATATAATTTAACAATCTATATAATTCCAAGTTTATTAAAAGAAGTTCCTTGAGCGAATATTCGGTGCGTTGTTTAGCACTATATTACAATTTATTCGCTTCGGATGAGACCTCAAATTTCGCTTTCTCCTGTCGACAATGTTAGTCGAAAGTGTTCATTTCATGATATTTCTGCTCACACAGACCACTAAGTTTAAATCAAATGAACAAATGACATGTATAATTGCACAGGCGCTATCTTATTTCTAGACATGGAAAGGTTATCTTATTAAGAAAATAATCTAGAATTTCCTTTAAATAACCTAGAGATTAACTATTTTCAATATGTTGCATCTGTTCCCATGTACCAACGCCAATATATGTTTTAGTATTATGTTTTTGTACATTAGATTTTTTATAGAACGATCGCTTTTATCATGTTCATCTTCATTTTCCATTCTTTTTTTTCACATTCAATGTAATTTATTGATATTTACGACGGACTATGTTTATCACCTGTTTCTGATTCGAGCACACCTTTTATCTTGCCCCCCGTAATTTAATCGCTAAATTTTATCATTTTTTGTCTTGTGCTCTATGAAATAATATTTTTGACATGAAGCATTGTGTTTCACGTTGTTTGGCTTTTAAACTGTAGTGTAAAATTTATATTGAGTTTTTATTATTTGTATATTGACGAAATTTTTAACTTAGTGCTAGTGTTCCATTGTACAGCTATTGTAGTATGTCTCAACAAATATTTGTAACAATTTCTTTGTATAAGCAAAATATTTATGTTTTCGAGAACGGCATTATATTTTTCTCCAGTTTGTCTTGTAATATAACATCATATTACATACTTTCTAATTCATCGAAAACTTGATTTTGTTGTGATTGTTTATTTGTAACGAAGACATCGTTGATGCAGTGACTCGGATTCTGGTAGGACGACATTGTTGATGCAGTGTGTCGGATTCTGGCAGGACGACATAGTTGATGCAGAATCTAGGCTTGATCAAGGTAGGAAATGTTGTAGGGCCCCGCTCCTAACAAAAAAAACTGCTCAATCAAGGGTATGTTGTGCCTAAGTTACTTTCATCCCTCATAAAGTTTTATGGACGTCATCATGATTAGATTGACAGGTACGATAAAACCGTGTCCAACGAAAGAGGACCTGTTCTCTTGATGTCCTTCCTCTTACCTGATTTGACAAGAGCTACATGGCGGGTGTCCTGCAGGAAGCAGAGACTGCTTACTATTCCGGAGCACCTGAGTCTATCCCCAGTTATTTTGTGGGGTCCATGTTGTTCATTTGTTTTTTAGTTTTTAGTGTTGTGTTTTTGTCGTTTTGGTCTTGTTCTGGTTGTTCTGCGGAGTTTGTCAGTACTTTTACATTTTCCCTTTTCCTCGAATATCCCCTTGGTATTTCTTGACACATTGTATGTATTTCAATCGAAATACGAATTACCCTTAAACAGTTTAATGACAACACATTATTTAAAATTTATAACTGTATATTGCGAGTGAAAAAAAGCTAAATAGTTAATATCACCCAGTCAAACAAAGTTTTGAGGTATATATATATCAGAAGGTTTATTCATTGTCTGTTCATTCACATTTATCAAACAATGAATCATAAAAGGGGTAAGCAGGAGATGAGGTAGGGGAATTTACTAGCCACGGGATGCCAAATTTGGACTGTTTAGGTGGTGGCGAGAAATTTTGCCTAAGCATCTGGTAACCTACAAACCACCCAATACGAGTTGTTGCAAAGGGATCGTTGACGTGAGGAGAGCGTGGCATTTTCCAAACACGAAGCACGGCGGTTACGTTCCCGTCCAAAAAAACGGATGCCCCTTTAGGAGGGGTTCTACTTCGTGGTGTAGAAATTTAGAAACCCTTTTTTAAATCCCGGTTACTCTGGGGATGCTTGAGTATTTATACACCCCGACCAACCAACCATTCGCTGGGGTTCTACCTGCGGACGGAGAAACCGACCGACATGTTTCTATACCCCGGCCATCCGTCCGACGAAGAAGCGAAGCTATTTTGTCTTATCAATAAACTCTAACAAACCTTTAACAGAGAAGTTTTTATCAACCATATTTTTTATTGGTTGGTACGTTAAATGATGATCTTCATAATAAATGTACGTCACATAACAGCCAACTGAGTTAAATGCAGGTTATCATTCATTTCCATCATAACTTAACCATCCGTTCTGGTGTTGAAATGGTTTGGTGTGTAAGCATTTCAGCATGTCGAGCGATAAGTCAAACACAAAAACTGATAACCTCAAACAAAATTAAAAAAACCACTGATTTTATAAAAGATCGCACTGGATAAAAGAGTGTCATCGGTGTGGAATATATTTGTTTTCAGAGACAGAGTTCACCACAAAACAGAAGGAAGAGGAGGAAAACCTCCACCCACCTGACGCCATCTCCCGATCTTGAACTTAATAACCCTCGTCGGTCAAAATTAGACAGAATACAGTAGTTTCTATCGGAATGTTGGTGTATTACGTAAATTTTAGAGATAGTATCAACTTGGCAGATGCCCTCGATACAGACCTTCGTTCGTATATCGTAACCATTTAGCGAACGAATGCTCGAAAGAAGAATGATCCTATCCTGCATGAGAAAACGGACGAACGCAGGATCTTATTGTGAGAGGGAATATGAAAGAACGAACACTCTAAGCGTGCGTTAAAATTTAGACTGTGATTGTTTTAAAGTTCTTTTGGTTCTTATTTTGTTTTTTATTTTTTCCTCTGTCCCTCGTTTATAGAGGGTTAGAATCCCACTCAACTAGTTCAACCCACCAAGGCCTGTCCAAATTCAGGAATTGTGGTCATGGGTATTTTTTCAAACTATATACAATTTTACAATTCTATTTGAAGCTAATTTTTATCTGCTTTAAACTGTTAGTTTATATATCTTGTACCCTGTGGTTGACTAATGTGTTGTCTTCTGTTTTATGTTAATCTTGGGCTATTGATGACATTATTTGCATGAAAAATTAACCTGATATTTAAAGTGCGAGATGTGGAAGTTTGGTCATGTTTGCGCTTGTGTTATTTGTTTTTCTACATGTACATGGACATGTACATTTTTGATAATTTTGTATTTAAGAGCTGTATTGTTTCACTTATACATGTTTTATTTATTTGGGCTGTCTAGTACACGATGTGGAGCCGGTATCGTCAACTTTGTCTTTATTAACGGGTCAAATTATCTTTCATGCACTATGTAATTTATGTTGTCAACATCGTCTACATTGAACTTAAATTGGTCTATTTCGTTGACATCGACATATCGTTTATGCCACCATTCTTTCTGTTTACATAGTTTAAATCGTCGACATTGTGATGTAAATAACATCTTGATGACATTGTCTACATCTTCCAACTTCTTGTCTACATTGCGTGCATCGAAGATATCGCGATGTTGACAATAAAGTGAAAGCATCGTTTGCATTATTAATATTGTTGCCTAATTCGATGATATCGTCTTCATCACTATACTCAATCTGTACATCGTTTATATCGACGACATCAGGATTTTGACATTATAGTTACAACATTCATTGTTCAAGTTGTTTTCTACTTCATTGACATCGCGATTTTTACAACATAGTGACAACATCGTATATATTTTTTATCATGCTTGACATCACATTGTTCTATTGTATGTCTAAAGCTTTGGCATCCATGAAAATTCGATGTACACATCACTATGATAATATCTTATAGATTGTTTAATTTTCCACTTACAATTTTATCTCGGACTATTGAGAAAAATATTCGCATTTTTGACATTGATATTTGCAAAACCATTACCACAGCGCCAACTAATTAAACTGTTCTGTTAGATTTTCTTTTAATAGACATTAGTCAATACAAAAAATATAAAATAAAAAATGTTAGCCAATTTTCATTTTTAGACAAATTCTTGGGCAAAGATGGGCCTTAACGACCTTTGTCCTTTATATGTTATTTCATAGCAAGCGAAAAAATGTCAGCATCTTTTTTCTTCCGATGTCACCTAAAGAAATAAGTTTGTAGTCAAGTACGAGTGGACAAAACAGATTTTTTTGTTATATAAAAAAGTAAAAATGACAGCCACCGACCAAAGACAGTCAAATTAAGACTTCTACAGGTCCAATTTTGGCCTTCATAATGAACCAGAGTCCATACCATAACGGAAGCTGTAAAAAGCGCCGAAATACGAAATGTGAAACTATTCATAAAACACGACAATAGACTTAATCTATTTTAGTCATTTATAGATGGTAATCGATAGATGCATTTCCAAAAACCATGTCGACAAATAGTGAAGACGGAATGTAAACCCGTACACCGACGACTTATTAAAATAAATTATTCCAGTGGCATTTCACTTTATGTCAAATTGAAATTATGTCACAATTCATATGACCTTTGCAATTACATTTTTATTGAGAAATGTCTGTGAAACAGGTTTGTATGCAAAATGTCGATATGCAAAAATAAACATGCTAACCTATATTTTGAGTTGGTTGATCCATATGGTATCAGTGTATCTAAACTAGTTATGGACCTGTTACCGGTAATACAAAAATAATTGACATCTTCTCGGATTGACGTTAACCCGGATTTCAGATTTAGGATTCCACGACGGGTGTTGCGCGCAGGACAGGGCATGCTTACCAATCCGGAGCACCTGATCATACTCCTGTTTTGTAAAGGAGTTCATGGATTCTAAGCTTTTGTTTACGTTTTATCTTTAAGATTGTTTTAAATTTTTCTTGTCTCTTTGGACTATGCACTTTTGATCTCCCGAATGGGTATTCTACATTGGACTTATTTTAATTTGTTCATGAACTTACCAAAAATTAAGAATCTTTTAAATAATTCTATTCGTTATTTGTTTGTTTTTATTGCTGTAGTTATACAATGATTTCCCGTTAGCTGCTTACATGGATCAATGGTGTGGTTCTGTGTATTATGTAAATAGTATAAGGTCAAATTTGAAATGATTTAAATCTGTCTCTGAATTTTTGTGTGTACGACATATTTATGGAGTTAAATGTAGGACACTATTCTTGTATATTAAAATTCTGCTTGAATGGCGTCTCATTATTTCCTTAAGTACCTTAAGGTACCTATGTTTTACTTCGCATTCTCACCGTGCATGTATATAAAAATGTGAAATCTGATATAATTTTTTCTTGAATTTGCAAACATTAGAGAATGATATACCATTCCAAGGTTTTTTCTCTTAAAATTTTGATATGTACTGTATCTATCCAAAATACTAATGGTTTTGTTGTAGTCACAGAATAATTAATTACTTTTAATATGAATTATGAAAATGAAAAATTAAAAACACTTGAACGGTGAGACAACGGATGCCACTAGTGATGCAGGAGTTGCTAACCCTTACGAAGCACCTTAACTTTCCTTGGTTTTTGTAGGGTTCGTTTTATTCCAGCATTAGTTTTCAGTGTAATTTTGTGTTTCTATGTTTGTTTTTCATTTTGTTGGCCATTGTCTTGTCTGTCTTCCGACTGAACTATTTCTGACTGTCCCTTTGGTATCTTCGAATTCCTTTTATAACTCTTTAATTTATTTTTATTTTAAAGAATGTATTATGATTTGGGACATTTTGCTTTTTGATCTACATAAAAGAATGCTGAACCAATTTTTTATATTGTTGATCGCATATTAAAAAACAAAAACAATCTTTATTATTCTTTTTTCAAAATTCTATCTGCTGGTTTTCTATCTCCTTAATTGTGGTTTTTTTCAAAATAAGCTTTGTAAAATAAGCTGTACCAACAGAAACTCGAAAACAAGGAGGAAAAGTATGAAAAAAAATTGTTTTAGCAATTGTCAACCTAAAGGAGGTTGAGGTGTCTAAATAAAAATCGATCATTTATTTTTTTTATATTTTGTCAGATGATAACCTATCTTGTGCTATTGAAAAATTAATATCAAATGTCTATGTCACCGCACTCGTTTTCAAGCAACAGCTTATGCTAAATCATCAATTTTTTGTTGATTATATAGGGAAAAAATTTATTTTTCTTGATATAGAGAATATAAAACGATAGACAAGGTTGCTTTTATCATATATTATCAGAAAATAAAAACAAAAAGTTAGGATGACCGATCTATTTTTCTTGCTACATTAGTAGAACAATCCTTTATAAAATAAGACATTACCTCCCCTGGCAATAATTTATTCCTAAAATTTTGAAAAATAACTTCTTTATAAATGCTTAAAAATGATGATGCCATTATATAAGTTATTACACTATCTTAATCCAGGTTCAATTTTGTACCATTTTTTTTTCAGAACTAATATTTTCAATTACAGAAAATGTCAGTACACAAGTTTAGGATCCCAAATGGCGGAAGACACCTGAACCTCTACCGGTATCATCTAATTAACAATTACAATGCTGATGTGTGTGCATTTTTTAACGAATTTCTGATATTTTATCTATCGCGATATTGACAATGCAGACAGAGAAGATATCGACGTCGACAAAATTCAATTATGGATTCATGTCTTATCTATACGGCAACTTTAAAAGGCCCCTAAAAAAAGTGTGATGATATTAAAATATTACAACCGTCGGCAAAATATGTAAAGAAAGCAAATCAAGTAAAAGTTCAATATGAAAACAATGACATCAGGCGATGTCAAAATTTAATGCAGAGTATATGACGATGTTGTCAACGTTAAACAATATTGTGACGATAAAGATAACGACGATGTCGATAGCGTAGACAGAGTACACAACGAAGTCCACAACTTTATTCGATATCGTGACGATATTGTTTACATCGTAATATCGCGACTTCGACGATGTATACTTAGTATGTTACATTGTCGACAACGATGTTCGATATCATGACAGTGTTGTTAATTTTGCGATGTCGACAATATTTATGTTGCTTTGTACGTTAGAAATTAATGATTTTGGAAGATTATGAGCTTTTCAAAATGCGTGTTATTTCACCCTTCATGAAGGCCTTGTGAAAACCATAAGAGTTTATATATTCCCTCTGTTTTTCTCGTAGTTGGAATGCAGTCTCTCACGCATCTTTCATTTATATAATTGTAAAATGTATTTTCAACGTAGAAAACCGAGGAAAAAAGCAAAACAACAGGCAAACAAGAGGTCAAAACAAATTTCGAATCTTACAAAATCACTTACAAAAAGATGAAGTCAGGATCTCTTATCGATACAGCACTCATTATTTCGTTGCACCTCTCGTGGTATTCATTTTTAAAACTATCTGTTCACATTCGGACAATAAGCGGCAACAATGATTTCTACGTAAGTTTAGATTGGCAACTAGATGAGACGTACTGATACAAAAAAGTTTTTAAACTGATGAAAAATAGAAAATAAAGTATCTATTCCATATCCTTTTCTATTTATAATTTGTTTTAGCATTTCACATGGCAACAAGAACAAGAACAGTAGCGCTCCAGTGCCAATTGCATAGTCCTCTAGAAACGTCTGATAATGTTGAAATTTCTAAATCTATTTGATGTCTTAACAATTTGGTTTTTTTTCATGATTTATCTTGCATTTGCCTTTTAAATAACTTCAACATATTTGCAAAATTAACAGTCATTTATTTAACTGATCCGCTAATAATTTCGTATGGCTCCAATAGTTGCGGACATGTTTCCGTTATGTCGCTAATAGCTATGGACTCGTAACCATTTTGTCTCCGATAATTGCGAATTATGTGTAGTATGCCTCGTATGGTTGCGCAATTGTTATTCTTTTGTCCCAGATAGTTCCGAACTGGTTACCAGTTTTTTTCAAATACTTGTTTCATCTAATGTGAACCCATAATTGTGACCAAAGTCTTTACGATCGCGAGGGATAAAAAGGATGATAACAAATCTGATCATTCTTCTGATTTAAAAAGTGGTTGCCATATCACTAGTTTTTTAGATTCTGTCCACTCGGCCACCAAGGCTCTTGTGCATAATTGGAAGCTTTACTGCAAGCTGTTGTTAATTTCAAGTATACTTTTAGGATGGTTGTCTCTTAAGTCCAGTGTAGAATAACCCAATGAGATACCAAAAGTTCATAGCCAATAGAGATAAACAAATTGGAAACAAACTAAAAGATAAAACGAAAACAAAAGCAAAAAAAAAATTTGGAATCCACCAACAAGCATATCACATCACCTTTTGGGGATCTTACTTTATCCATCACATGACCTACTCTTGGTATTAACCAGATGACAAATATAGACAAACCATTTTTTTTTTTCAAAATAAAGATTACTTTGTTTTAAACCAGTGTAGAATATCCATGCTAGAGACCGAAAGTGCATAAAACAAACCACAAGAAAAACAAACTGAAAGGTAAAACGGAAACAAAAATGTTAGATATTGGACTCCACAATTTTTTGAAAAAAAAACAGAATTAGGATCAAGTGTTTCTGATGGGTTGTAATCTCGTGTCTTTTGGGTATCACTCTTCGTGGAATCTGTTAAATATTATCCTGATAATAATTACGGCAATCCGAGAAGAGGTCATTTTTTTGGTTTAATTTTTCATTTCGTATAGGTTTTTCAAGTTTTGAACTGTAAAACAAGAAAAGTAATCATTAAATCTGTCATCGAATATTCATCCAAAGCTAAACTATTAATACCATTTGGTATTTAGTTATAGTCAAACTCTTGAATAGTTTGAATCAACGAAGTGTGCACTCAACATTAATTTGATAAATAAAAAAATAGACAACATGTAAAAAAATCTTATTTTGGACCAAATATGGTGGGTCTATGTTCACACTTGTTGAAATATGTACCTCGATGTAAAATCTTATCGCAAAAATTTACAATGTCACTCATCGATAAAAATGAGGTCAAGTTCAAATTATATACAGCAGACTTGTAGGTATCAATCAAGATAAAAAATAAAAACATAGACAATTATGGTGAGGAAGGTATGCCAGTTCTTAAGGAATGGACTTTAACATATTGAAGATTGAAATCTTTTAGCAAATTACCAATACATTTGCAAAGTTATACATCAATGCAAATGAGGCTAGGGTCAAATAAACCGTAACGTTTCTGCATGTCCAGATTTAAGTTTTCTACTCTAACTAACAACAGAATTGACAACGGTTAAACGGAAGTTTCATTTTGATGATTTAAATATTACTGAAACTCGCAAAGCTGCATCACCCTGGCAAAATATAAGTGAAACTAAAATATTATAATTTATATGGCAAATGCATGTTTAACAATTAAAACTATTTTTACAATGAAAAATAACGAATAACAACAAACAGACACAAATTAAACTGTAGTAATTTGCCAACAGTTTTAACTGTTTTACAATTACAGATTACAAACACAGTTCTCACAGTCAAAGTATTTCTTTATCCTTTCCTACGAATTTCCTTATACTTCTCCTTCATAATCGAACCAACTATTCCCTCTAAAACAAAACAAAAGTTTTTTTAAACCAGTGTTTGCTTCCAGTTTTATTGCGGCAAATATTTACAATGTAAAATACATATTATTGTTATGAATATGTATTTCGGTATTGCCAAAATGGAAAAATCATAAAAAATATACAAACTTGGAAATACATCGCAGCGAGTAGTTGTCCCTACTGCTGGATTTGGCCTCCTATTTCGGTCTGTTTTACTTAGGACTTCTAAATTACGTTTAGACTTCCTATGTTTTGTTTTAATGCTACTGATAGAGGTGTCTTCTTGAAATCAGCATACAACATATCAATGTTGACAACAGTTAAGCAAAATTGGTTATTTTCTATTGATGTATTCAAATTTTTAATACAACGTTTTATAAAGATAAAAAATGTATTATTATAAATTTTTTTTTATTAACAAGCATATTGTTCGTTGTAGTTAAAGTTTATTTTCAGTTAAATTCGACAGATTTTGTACAATAAATATCAAGAATCACATTTTCACCTGCATCATTTTATTCATTACTGGTCGAGCAAAAATCTACAATCCTGGCCTTGGGTGCAGTTACTTAAACTGTGTGGTGAAACGGATACTCTGTCGAATTATTTAACCCATATCATAACAAAAACAAAGAGAGCGGAGCATTTAAAATGTTGAAAAATGACTTTTAACTAGAGAAATAACAAAGAATTCGCTAAGATACCAGTATATAACTCTGAAATTTATGCAGAGTTAAAAGATAAAATTTCCATTAATAGTAGCATGGTACAGTCAGACCAAAGTAGATTTTGAACACCGTGAGCACAATGTGAATTTCTTATAAAGCCTATCGGAACACCCACGAAGACGTGAATTAACAAACTATTTTTTTACAGAGACAATTTATCAAAAAGGTTTAGCGGCTACCCCGATCTTCGGATTGGAATTAGAACTGTAACTTTATACAGAACGATTTAAATAGTTTTCGAAAAGTAGACATGTTATTTAAATCCTCATATGATCTATGTCAAACCTAGTTAAGTCATACCGGTCATGTCTAATTTCCTATCGACGTCAAAGTAACCATTTTACTAGATGACCGTCTGATGAAAATTAATTCTACAAAATACACCTCAATACTCAATGGTTAAAATTTCTACGAAATTAAGGCACGCACATTTTTCAAGGAGAAGAAGAAAAAAATGAAGATTTCGCACAACAAACGTCAAACATTGGAGTGATGACAATAGCTTACAAATACTTTTGGGTAATAAAATGATCGCGTTGATTAAAAAATGTGTCCTAAGAGAAATAATTCCAGACTTCATAAATTTGAAAAGAGAGTAAAAGGAGATGCGTAGAGCCCCACCCAGCAAGTGTTACTGACAGATCTAAATCACGTTTTAATTTATCGATCTGGATAGAATGTCTCTAGACATATAAGCAAGACACAATATAACCATCTACAAAGAATTTAGTTAAAATGATTCATACTTTATTATAATTGAAATGTCAAGAAATATTTGTTTGTTGCTAAGTTTAGTATTTCATATCTTAAATGTAATATTTAACTGTCAATTGATTTTAAAATATAGTGGATGAATTTTACTAATTCATCTTTAAGCATAGACTTGGGAAATAGCCGGACTGGTCATAAAGTAGTGCACCGAAAAATACTTACGCCTCCAAATATCACGTTAATACCGATGTAAATAGATCAATGTAAATTTAATCTATATACGAAGCACTTGTGTTGTCAAACCTAGTCAATTACAGACATTATAAGCAAACACAAATTTGATTGTGGAGACCGCCGACAAATACATCACAAAAATTGCCTTGTGAATACCTCTACATATTTAAATTCCTTCTGTTGTTCTCATGATTGGAGTGCGGTCTCTCTGACATTTCCCCATATCTTTCAATATTTATCTAGTGTTCTTAATGAAAAAAATGAAAATTTTCGGTTTTCCCTAATGGAATTTCTTTTCTGATATAACAGGTATCAGCACATAGTGTGGCGCTTGAAATATCGAGAATCGGAGAATCTTAAATAAACGCTATCAAATTACTGAAAAATAAAATAAAATAATACATACCGACAACCACTACAGTGCCTAAAAGAGATTAATGAAACTATGAAAAAAAAACCAAGCAATTCATATCAAAAACTAAAAAAATCCGACTTTTCATTATTTTATTTCTAAAACTGAACAAATCCGATTATTGATTAATATTTGAAGTCTTTGTTTTAGAGATAACTTATTGTAATAAAGTCAGTTAAACCTGAGAGTTGTTGTGGTTTTTTCTGAATGTGAACTGAGATAAAGAAATACACGAGAGTAAAGATAAACTTTATATGTGTTTCAACAGAATCATAGTGGTAAAATCGAATAATGAGTTCAAACATGGAAACTGTCTAAAAACGATTCATACAATAATGTTCATTTAAACAAATAATAAAGAATTTAATCTAGTCCAACAATCTTTAAAAAAAGTAAAAAACCAAACAAAAGAAAGAAATATCTTCCATGAGTGACACAAAATTAAACAAAACATGCATTGTCCAATGCAAT
>JAULBM010258768.1:0-27480 GCA_032357055.1 Geukensia granosissima
TGCAAGTGGAATTACGAATGGTCAGTTGAAAAGTTGTGAGGGGAGCTGTATCCAGCACTAGAAGTGCTATGTTTTTTATCACAGACACCTACATTGTAGACTTTGTTCTTTACTCTTAATGGTTTGACTGTTATACAAACCTGCATAACTACATAACTGTCCCCCCAATAAAAAAAAGTTGAATTACTCTGTCCAATCATTGACCTGTTGGGATTTACTTGTGTGACCTGTAATAATTAAAAGAAGTAAAATATTTCCAAAATATGCCAACTCATAAAGAGAGAAAAACATTCTTCTTAACTTCATTTCAAATATATTTATGATTCTGAGAAGACAGGAAGGTCAGATACTTGTTTGATTTATGCAAGAAAGCAAAAATTACAATTTGAGTCAAATTTCCAAAATCCACTGATGTTTGACTGTGTTATTTTATATTAGAATGTCAAATATATAAATCTCAAAGTGAAGAACCCACATTTCTTTGTTACCTGATTATTAGATAGTTCTATTTTCATGTGATAACTCTTGATATTAACCACTCTAGATTTTCTCTAATGTACAATCATTTTCTTGTTTAGGCACAATGGCAATTGATGTTACTTATGATGAGATGGCTATTCCTCAGAGTCCTCTTAAAGTTAATGCCACTCCAGGTAGTGATGCCACCCGTGTTAAAGCCTATGGACCCGGACTTGAGGGAGGTATTACAAACACTAAACAGGAATTTACTGTGGACATCAAAGGAGCAGGACAGGGAGGTCTTGGTCTTGCTATTGATGGACCAGCAGAGACACAGATAGGTTGTAAGGACAACCATGATGGAACATGTACAGTGGATTATCTCCCAGTAAAACCTGGAGATTACACAGTCTCTGTCAAATTTGCTGAACAAGATATTCCAGGTAACATACATTTATTTTTGAAAAGTTATTTCTTTAAGATAAGAGCTTGTGACAAGGAGTGAGATTCCACCCTTGTTGAAGGCCTCCAGTTCAGGTTGGTAAGATGTGGTCTTGGTGTCTACTTGACATTTACACAATATCTTTACTTTTCAAATTCATTTTTATATTCATTCTAGGTTATGGAGACAAAAGTTAAAAAAGATGTCATTTAAATTATATCTCATAACAGAAAATGAAATTAAGATGTTCAATTTGCAGTTGGCACAGTTTTCATTTAAAGTAATGCAGATCTTGAAAATTTGAGTTATCTTTCTTTAGCTGTCATCCTAATGTTTCAAATGCTTAATTGAGTTATCTCTCTTTGTATTGTAGGTTCTCCATTCAATGTTGGCATCAAGAATGAGGTGAACCCAAGGAAGGTGAGATGTTATGGTCCAGGATTAGACAAGACTAAGGGTGTACGTACAGGAGCACCTGCCACATTCACTGTTAACACAGCTGAGGCTGGTGAAGCTCCATTGGAAGTCAGCTACATTGATTCCACAGGTAGGCTCACTCGGATTTTCTTCATGCATGTGAAGAAATGTAAATATGTTAAAAGTATTTTAATTTCATACTATTTAGCATTGGGGGATTATACAGAAATTACATGGTACCTAAGACCTGAAAGGAGATCTGAAAGGATTATGTTCACACAACATTCAGTTTTTTTACCATAATTATAATTTTGTCTTATCTGTTCAGAATTTTCCCAGTTTAAAGCTTGAAACAGGAATTTTATGTTTAGTACATTTATAAAATACTAACCATAAAAATGATAATAGCGATCTTTTCCCTTATTCATTACCATTAATAAGAATAGACCTTAAAGCAATGGTTTTTTTTTTTCAGGAAAAGCTAACCCAGTAGATTTGGTTCCCATATCTGAAACAGAAATCAATGCCACATATTACCCACAAGAAGAAGGAAAATGTAAGGTGGATGTCAAATATGCAGGACAGCCAGTCCCTGGAAGGTATGCCTATATGTCGTACTGAAAATTTTGCTTTAATGATTTACCTCATAATCATTGAGAGGGGAATGGTTAAATAGGACAGGAATCTTTCTGTAGATATCTTATCTGCCAAATAATTAAAAAATATTAGAATTGTCATAAGAAGCGAATTATCATATCCCTCTTATTAAAAATCTCAAAAAAGGAGGGAACCGTGAAGTAGTTATTATATTCAATAAAATAATCTTATTATGACTGGGTGACCATATGATATAACTTACACAGATAACTGTAGCCTGTTCAATAAAATGTATTGTGCAAATAACTTTGTGCACTCTATACAACTGTGTATAACAAGGTTTGTTATCTGCCGAGGTGGACACTTTATTAGCAGCATGTACACAATACAGCAGAAATATTATTGAAAAGTGGTTTTAAACTGACATAAACAATAACAATGAGCATGTAGATTAATGTTTTATTTTTTTTTCAGTCCCTTCCCAATGGAAGCCCTGCCAGGTGTTGATGCTAGTAAGGTCCTTGTTTCTGGTCCCGGTGTTGGAAAGAATGTCCACGCCAGCATACCAGCAACATTCACCATTGACACACGTAATGCAGGAGTGGCTCCACTTGATGTTGCTGTTCAGGTATGTTTCCATTAAGTAAAGACTCAAAATGGGTTATACCATGATTAAAGAAAAAAAATTACCAGACACAAGTCATTCATTTTGTCAACTTATAATATGTTGTGGATAATTTTGCTAATCATATACAAAACCATTGCAATCTATAAAAGAATGTTGAGAACCAATGATCTTACAGTTTTGTTTCCAAAGACGGAAATTGCAATGATAAAATTGCTAACTGCAAATTTTATACAATTGGTTAGTTTCTTAGCTGAGGAATATTAAATCTTTTAATTGGGCAATTTTTGGGTTGAGTATACTGTTGAGTAAATCCTCAGTTAAGGAAGCCGTACAAAATAAAAAAATCAAGAAACTCTTATTTGGCTAAAATATTTTTGTGATTTGGGACAGTTATGAAGCAATAAGTGGATTAAAATTTTGGTTTTAAGGGCAAAGTTTCAAAGTTTCTTGAATTGATCCCTACAGATTTTGACACAAACAGGTAAAGCATATCAACTTAAAACTTTATTTAAAAGGGGTCAGTCGAATCGAGAAAAATCTAGGGTATTGATCTTTGGCTCAATAAATGATAATTGATAGAGGAGTATATTCCATTACTGAATCTTTCTTTTCATCTGTCAGTTGTAGACTGTTTATTGCTCTTCGATAAAATCTGTTTCTCTTTGATTACATCAATCATTATCAATCAGTGATCTAATTATAAACAAAGGGCTAAATATTTGTGATGAAATCGTTTCTTTATCTCTCAACAAATCATGGTTAAGTAAGTGTTATAATTGATTGGTGTCTTTTGCTGGAATTTTAATTAAAAGTTATGCGATAACTTGATAAACCGACTTATTATCTTGGCGACACTTATTTGTGTTTAACGTTAAGCTGCAGTTTATTTTGCCATATTAATTTTGCAATTTGGTACTTTTTTTTTTTTAAAGTTCTTCAATTTTTTGGTTATATATTATATAATTTTATTGCTTTATGATATTACAGAAAATTGTTCACACATAATGTTGGCATGCAAAACTTATTTCCTTTGCAAGATCTTAATTTCAAGTTTACATAACCGACTTTCTAAATCCTAAAACATTATTAGGAGACACCAATGAAATGTAAGAAAACCATTAATTTTTTGGCAGAAACATCATTTCTATATCTAAATATAGATTTTCCAGAGTCCTGTATAAACTTTATTTTTTCATTAAAATATAAACTTTAGAAAAACAGGAAAAATCCTTTTTATTTTGGGGTTAGCTTAAGAATACAGAGCAGGAACACTACAGAAATTATTTTTTATATAGCTAATGACATTTCAATTTTTATGATTCTAGAGACCAGATGGTTCCTTTATTAAACCTCTTGTACACGACAATGGTGACGGTACCTTTACTGTGCAGTATGTCCCAGATGATCTTGGTACATATGTACTTAGAGTCAAGTTTGGTGGAAAGGAGGTTCCATGCTCTCCATTCAAGGTCACCTCTCATCCAACTGGTGATGCCAGCAAATGTAAAATTACAGGTAAGCTGGAAATTTTCTTTCTTGAAAGATTTACCTTTTGACATTATTTTTCAAATTAAATGAATTATAACTAACTCTTATGTATTTTCTAATCTATCCCAATTTTAAAATAGCCCTGTTTTCATTGAATTTTTATTTCTTAGTATAACATTGTCACAATAGATGAAAGTGCTTGATTTCTTGCTTTCAACCATCTTGGTGGTGAAATGGTTAGGGTGCTCACTTCTAGTACAAAAGGTCATAGGTTTGATCCCTGACTAGGTGAAACCAAATACATTACAATTGGAATTCGCAGCTTCTTGCGAAGTATGCACTATGAAGGAGTAAGAGCAAAAACTGGTCACAAGAGTCAGTAATGTGTATGGATAAAGTGGCATGTCTTCCTGAATACAGCTAGCACATTAAAATGGCACAATGCGTCAGTCTAGTACAAAAGGGTTCATTCACCATCACCCATTGTTCTTGAATAATATGCATGAAACATTAGCTGCTGGACGTTAAGCAACATTTGAACAACTTATTTCTTTCTAAATGATTATAATTTTTTTCACAAACAAATGTTTATGTGACATTGTAGAAGGACTTGAGAATAAGACAGTACCAGTCAACAAGGAAACAGTCATCTGTGTTGATGCATCCCAGGCTGGTGAGGGTAAAGTGACCTGTCGTATCCGTAGTCCACAGGGTAGCGATATTGATATTGACATTGTAGAAAATGCTGACGGAACATTCAGCCTGTTGTTCACTCCACAGATAGAGGGTGCTTACACAATCAGCATCAAATTTGGTGGTCAGACAGTACCAGGAGGAGAATATGACATTCAGGTATGTTTGCTGTTGTGTTCTAATTGCATGTTTTGGAAATCAAAATTTGCTCTGATGGGGGGAACCCTATGCTTTTTGTCTTGGACAAAAATCACACATTTTAATTGCACAATGTGAAATTAATGGGGCCCTGATCATAAATTCTTTGATGTTTTTCTTCTTGGGAAAATTTTATACTGTGGATTTGCTTATTTATATTGGTTTAGAGAAAATACTGAAATTATTGCTTTATAGTATTCTTATAATAATATTATATAATACAAATATGTCTTCATTGAAGACTTAAAACTGTTTAGGTGTGAAGTGGCAAAAATTGATATCCATTAAAATATAGTATATGAATCCAGTTAGATGCAAAATACACAGACCATACGATCATTATTGATTAGTATTTATGAAAAGATAGAAACAAAACTCCACATTATTTTTTATGATTTGATCCCGAATAAGATGTTTTTATGTGATAATTCCAGACATCACCATACCATCCAGTAAGTAAGATTGCTGCCCATTATATTGTTTTCATCCATTTGATTTCAGTTATGTCCCTTTAGAAACAACATAGTCAAGTTGATACTCAATTTTAACACAGGCATGTGTTACTTTTCTTATAGAGTGAAACATTAATGAGCTTTCAAAATGTTTTTTACCATCTAGCTATCTCCCATTGTCCTTAATAATCAATAACAAAGTTCAAGATGTCATGAAGGATATTCTTCAACTAGGCTGTTTATTTTATGTTAGAAGGATGTCAAAATAGAGTTCTAGAAAGAATTCTTTCTCTCAGGATCTGATGCATTATGAGTACATTAACTAATCCCCTCACACTGGGTCAAATCTGTTTCATTTAACTTATTTGACACCATTGACTTGAAATCACCCACAATGCATTAGATTTTAATGTAATTTGAACAAATACTTTAAATTCAGAAATTATTGTGATTTTGAAATCTCACTCCAAAATGTGAGATTAATAAACATGATTTATAAAGAAAAGATTTTTTGCAAATATATTAAATAGATAAAGAAATGCAAGTTCTTAATTCTACCATAACATTTAGCAGTATTATTTGCAATAATATAAACATCATATTAATCTCTGAATTTACAGTATATAACTTTCATGGGTTGTGTACCTTATGGTTAAAACTTTCTTGTGACCAAAGTGATTATAACTTATGTGCAGATGTTACAACCAGAATTTGATATCCTTATATTGGTTATTTGATGTCAAATAATGTTGGGAAAGTTTGGCATCTTTTGGTAGTTTAACCAAATAAAGCTTAGCAGAGCATGATACAAAGGGGTAACAAACACATTCATATAAGTAATAAAATATCATTTCAGAATCAGAATTTTAAAGTTCGTTTGCACGTTGTATTTTGATCAAGTTATATGAAATATGGAACTTGATGTAAAACAACACTTCAGAAGGACAATATGTAAAAAAAGGAAACGTATTACTCCAAAAATAACTCTGTTTCACCCTCTTATCTTTTTTTTGGCAAGTTTTATAAGAATGGGTACCCTTCCATAGGATGTCTGCTATATGGTCTGTTTGCTGTAAATTTTGTTAACCAAGGTGGCCATATTTCTTAGGTTCTAAATGGATGAACAGTTCTGAATTGTTGAACAAAGTGGATTTGTTTTCTGACTACATGAAACATGATTAATGAACTGTTAGAGGCATGAGCATGATTTTGTGTTAGCATCTTAGTAGAATTGGCTTATGATACTGAAAGCATGCAGAATAAAATATAAGTTACTGTAAATTATTAACTATAAGTAGATGTATGGAAGATTTTTTTAATGTTATTTAAAGCAAACTGATACCTAATGCTGGTCAAGTTTTAAGGGGAGACCAGTTGATAGTTCAAGGAAATCTGGATTTAAAATATAATCGAGAAACATTTTGGGGTATGAAATATTATTCTTTGGAGTGAATATATTTATAACACAATTCTAATCATCACTTATCTTCATCAATAATACCCACCCAGCTGTATGATTGTAGAAGTAATTTTTCTACAAAAAATAGTGAATTCCAGTGCTTTACTTAGAAAGTGTGAGTCAAATTCTAGTCTAGATAAAAACAAGTAATTTGTCATGAATCAAAATATACTTTGTTTGAAATGATTCATTCTGCAAAGATTGTGAAGTAAAAAAATAAGTAAATATTTCGACATGTTTTATTTCAAAATCAGATATCATGTAATCTTATGATTGAAGACAGGTATACAATGGTACCTTTTGTTACAAAATTATTTCATCATGATAAATAGGAGTAGAAAATAAAGAGAATGAATACCAAAAGTAAAGTAAAATCTGTTCAACCAAACTTCTGTATAAAATAAAGAGAACAAATACCAAAAGTAAAGTAAAATCTGCTGTATAAAATAAAGAGAACAAATACCAAAAGTAAAGTAAAATCTGTTCAAACTGAACTTCTGTATAAAATAAAGAGAACAAATACCAAAAGTAAAGTAAAATCTGTTCAAACTGAACTTCTGTTGGACCTTCAAGAATTTCATGCTATGATTAACTGTTTATGTAGGATTTAATAGTGTCCGCCGTGCAATATTGTCCACTTAAACTATTGTTTCCTATGATAAAGTAATAGGACACTTTTTCACAGGACCCTTTTTGGCTTACATTTATAAAAGTTCTCATGATACATAAAAACCTTTGTCTGAGAATTCATTCTACACAGGTGTTTGGATTACACAGGGACTTGTTTTGGCAAGTTACACTGAAGTGAAATATAGACATGAGAATTTAGTAAATCTTTTTCTTGTCAATACATGAATAACGTTTTAGTTAAGCAGTTGCTTTAATTAACTTTACTGTGCAGTTAACAAAAAGGACTTAAAAACTGCATTTTTGCAAAGAGAGCAGCAACAGAACAAATCCTTATCAAATAATATTAGCGTTGGGCAGTGGGAAAACTATTATGTGTAGTTTTGTTTCACTGATACAAAATGCACAGTAGACAATTTCCTTTAAAAGAAAAGTAAAATGTAATACAATCACAACATCTCTTTGTTGTATAATTTGCACTTGAACTAAATTTACAATATCCATCTTTTCTCCTTGAGTATCTTTGAAATTGAGATGATTTAAGAGTTGGGAGATTACATTAAGTAGTTCTTAGACAAACAAATTGTAAAATACATTAAAACATTTAACGATTGGAAAACATCCCAGTTTGTGTAATTAGAAAAATTCCAATTCATGATGCAGAGTTACTGTTCTTGAAAACAACATTCTTTTTGCTGTCCACATCATTGGAAGGTTTTTTGTACAGTCTGGTACCACATTTCTTACCCAAATAGCCCTTTTATTATGGCCAATTGTGAAGCATTTGTCAAGTTAATAATCTTGTAATGTTATGTAGGAATGATTCTTGCAACTCAAGTTATTGGGGTTTATAGGAATCACACTGTTTGCTTGTTGTTCTCTCCACATGTTGCAAGTGTAACTTATCCTTTACTAAAGATTGGATTTAGATGAAACTTTGTAAGAAGTTAAGGCATCATATGTAGATGTGTACAATTGTATGATCATTGCTGTTGAGTGCTTCAATTGGAAGATAATTCAGTTTGGGTTCAGCATTCTTTGAACTTGTAAGCACGATTTCTCCAAAACTGCTGATTCAAATTTGATGAAATTTTGTACAACGTTTAGCCACCGTATATGTAGATATACATTAAGGAAGATAGTTATTGTAAGATGCTTCAAATGTGAGATGAATTCTAACTTAAAAGTCAAACATGTCTGGTGCAGGGTTATCATTTCATATAAAATGAAAAGATATGGGGTAAATGTCAGAGGGACTGCATTCCAACCACAAGAAAAACAAAGGGGAATTTTCAAATCAAGAAGTCTCCACTAGGCCATTACAACTTCTTTTGAAAAGCTCTAAATCACCCAAAATAAAAAATCCTGTATGAATAAATACTGCTCTTACCTGGATATTATTAACTTTGAACATTCTCACAGTTCTTTTAGTTATATTTTGCTGGATTTTAGTTATTTCAAATATTATCAAAGAAAGACAGATTTTAAATTGATAAATGCTGAAAAATGACAGATTCACAACTTTTAGTATCCTTGGAATGACAAAATTCTCTTAACCACATAAGCTGACACAGGCAAACTCAAGTATATGAATGAACATGCACTTTAAAAATACCTTTGGTTGTTCCAGTGTTTCCATTATCTAATAAAAGATTTTTTTCCACATGCTGTAATGATCTCTGGCCATTATTGATATGTACCTTGTTCACCTATCCCACTTGTTTATTGTGAATTTCAAGCATTGATTGAATAGTTTCATGTTATATTTCAAAGATTGCTGGCTTCTTCTAACTTTAATCCCACAAGCCTATAATGACTTGTTAAAGAACATATACATGTAAAGTACATTCTCTCTTAATGAAAAGCATGTTGAAATTTATACCTTTGTTAAAGTACAATTATCAGGTGAAGAAGCATGTGGAATCTGGAGTTGCAGGTGGTAGTAGAAAATTTTAAAATATCATATATCTTCTATGTTTCATTTAAGTAGAAATGATTATGCATGACTTGAATAGTAGACAGATGGCCAACAGGAGGCTTGTCTAGACACTCTTTAAAAAAGGAAGTGGAATGGATTTCTTTCAAATTCAGAAGTCTTTACATTTGTCAAATTAGCTTTTTTGCCCAACTACCCCCATACTGCTAACAACCATTCGAGGCCCTGCAGATATAAGTTGGTTTATAGTCCTAAGCATGATGTAGTACCAAAGTTTGTCTAATGTTCAAGTTGGTTAACAGTCTTTAGAATATCATGTAGTATTGGTATATTGGGCAGCCCAAAATTATTTAACTTCTTTGAAAGGCTTGTATGGTTTCCTAAGATAGGTCTACAGTCATACTAGGACTATAGCCTACATGGTCAAAAAAGTGGAAGTGAATATAGACGGAAGGTATGTAAGGATTTGGTTTGATAGGGCAGTGTTTGGTCTGTTTTATGTTGAAAACGCTTTTTTATGATTTGTTAACACAAGCTTGTCAATTTTGTTTTAATTTATCTATTTAATTTTCTATAAAAGGTCACAACCTATCCAGTTTGTGACTGGAATGGTTCAACGGTAAGCATACTTTTCTCCATTATAAAACTGTACAATAATGCATGTAGATTCTAAGATTATATCACTTAACTATGTATATCAGACAAACAAAAACTTCACATATGCCATCTTGCTGCATGGAAAAAAATTATCACATTAATGCTTAAATACTGTATTATTTTAAAATTCTAGATTTAGATTTTAATTATAAAGTTTTATTTCATAATAAGATTGCATTAAATTGCAAAAACTAAATAGTATCGTGAGATTGCATATTCCAGATGACATAATTTAAAGTATTATAGATTTTCCTGAAAAAATAAATGCCATATTTTTAAAGACATGACAAGTCATAAAGATGCTAAGGGACTAAATAACTACTGTTTTATTTAACAATTTAGCTATAAGAATGTAAAAAACAAAAATACAGTAATGATTGTTTGTTAAGTTTATATATATATTGTTGTTTTGTGCCAGTGTAAGTGTATTTTTAGAGTAGTGATAATTCAGACATTGCTTATCAGAGATGAACAAAAATGGTTAACCGATTTCAGGTTCACTTGAAGTCCCACCTTCACCTGATATTCTGACCAATGGGAAGTCTTCATGAAAATAAGAAAAAAGGGGGGATTTGTTTGCTGAATATTGTTTTTAAACCATATTAATATTAATAATTGGTGGTTATTTTTGACAATCAATTAAGGTTTAGAAGTGAAATTAGTGTTTTCTCAATTTATACAGTTTATAAATGATTTGTTAAATAAGATTGTCAGCCATTAATAGAAACTCATTCATATGCATCAATGTCTAATTAACCCTGTATACAAATTCAAAAAATCATTACACGTGGAATTTCAGACAGCAATATTTGCATATATTTACAAGGAACTGATGTATTGATAAGTGGTATTTTTGAAAGATTTTGTGGAGGGGCATATGTGCAGTTATCTATCTTACAGTTGCCAGACTTATATCACCTGATAAATATCAGTTTTGAATTTAAAAATATCTCCTGTAGCCTCTGATTTTTGAGATTTCATTATGGTGATGGAATAATTTTTCGATGTGACATAGGATATTTTACAAGTTAGGTAAGACATGTTGCATCAATATTTTTTGTTTTTTGACAACTTGTCTTTTATTTACATATATGTTACATGATAAGAATACCTGTAATTAAAAATCAATTGTTTTTCATTGACTTTTTAATTGAAAAGAGAAATAGATGTTAGTACCTTAATCATATCCCATGTCCTGTTACTTTATAAAAGTTAAGTAAAGTTTTTTTCTTTTTTTTTCAAATTGTAAGTTATAACTACATAAAAATGTTATTCATTTACAGTAAAACCTATCTCTGTAACACTGTAAAGCCTGGGGTAAGATGTTCTTGAAGCTAACTTTAATGGCAACTTAAAAAGCCTGGTAAAATGTAAAGTATGTTTCTGGAAATAATAATGTTCATAAAGGTTCTATGGTAGAAAGACTTTTAATGTTTTTAGAAGTCTGCTTGCAGCAAGGAGAAAGTTTCTATACATTGATCTGTAAGGTTTCCCTCCCCAGGGGAGAAAAGGACTAAAATGTTCATGGGGTTGGGAATTGACGTCAGATTTTTCAACTCATAGTTCCGGACATTCAGTCAACTTTCCAGTACTGATTCCTGCTTCTGTTTTTACTTCTGTTGGGTTTCAAGTGCATGTATTGAAAACAGTCAGTCAACTACATTGAGAATATAAAGGCAGTGTTTGTTTAAGTTTGAAATGGAATGACTTAAAGACAAACTCCAACAGAAACACAAGTGCAGAGTTTCTTATACCGTAGTTGCAAAACAAATAAATTAAATTACAATCTTATATAAATTCTGAGCAGGAAACTGGCACCAAAAAATTGTAGAGCAATTAACAGATGTCTAATTTTTTCTGCTTCCTACATTGTAATAATTTCTGTTATCAGTGAGATAAAATTAGACAAACCGATTCATCACCCTATGTATCTTCTTCTCCTCTGATAATAGACTGCAAACCATTATTTTTGTTTCTGACTAAGTCTGCATGAACCAACATCAGATATTTTATCATCAGACAAAATTGCAATAATTTTGCAAAATCACATTTAAAAGATAAATATTACAGAATTTTTTAGTATGTAAGGGAGCCGTTAATTATGATCACAGTTGTGATAGATTCTTTCAGAATTTTACTGGTTTTTTTCTCTGCTCAATAATATTTTATGCCAATATCTGCTGTTTAATGTTTGTTAATTTCTTAATATTACCAAAATACATGTTAAACTAGATTGCTGCTGGTTCCCATTATTTTTTTTTTTCTTTTTAAGTTGGTCAAAAAGTTGCATGGTGGTTATCTCCCTTTTATCATATACTGGAACAAAACTGTAGCTGTACAATCTATATTAAGGTCCACTACAATTATTTGTTGCTTTTTCCAGATCTCTCTGGCTGATCTGGGATTATGACCATGGAAGAGTTGTGCATAACTGAGTGAATTAGAAAGTGTTTTTTATTGTGTTAAGAATGCTCAGTGCAGTAGAAAAGTTGAAATGAAATGCCAGTAACCTTGTAACCCCCATATTCTTATCTAAAGCAGTACCTTGGTAGATAAAGGAAATATGAAATATGGTGATTAACTATTAAATCTGACCAGAACAACACTGGCATTTGTTGGTAAACTGACCAAGTTGATTAGGGATGTTGTTGTCTGTCTTAATAGATAATAATGTTTGATAACAATTCTGTTTGTTTGGTATGAAAATAAGCACAAAATAAAACTTTTATTTATTTTCACTGTATCAGTTCAGCTGTTGGGCTCATTTTTCACAGAACTTTATTTTCAATGTTAAAACCCTTAAGAGTATTTATTAATACTGATTTTACTAGCTTATTTAGAAAAAAAAAGATACATGAAGATCATTGCCCTGCCCTTTTTAAATACACCTAAAGAAGAAGCCTTAAAAAGATATATCTGACTTGGATCAGTATCTCTGAAATGAAAGTCATCTTCACAAAATAAACTTGAATACTACTATCAAGTCTACATTGAAATCATAACTACTTGGCTATTTCCACTTTGCTATTGAAACAGTTGCTGGAGTAAGTGAGAATTGCCAAATAGTTACAATTGCATTGGCATTCTCAGAAATTGTTGTAAATAAATTTTTCCAGTTTAAGATTGTAGGTTTTTGTTTGCTTTATATTGGAATATCAGGCAACACAAAGGAAAAATTACTAAACTGTCAATAAATTTAAGAAATTGTTATAAAAAATACTTCATGTATAGAAAAACTAATTTGATATTCTTAGAAATTTTGTAATAGCCTGTAGAAAAATGGTTTGTTTTAAGACATTCTGAGCTAAGCACCAGAGATAATTAATAGTTGATACTACATACTATTCAATTTAACTAATTATCATAAAAGCATTTTATCGTGGTTTGGAATTCCCACCAGAGTGCAATGCCAGAATTTTAGTTCAGATTTAGTTATCAATGATATAAATAGCCAAAAGTTTGGAAGGTCTTAATTCTATAAAACATGATTTAATGCATTGTTACAGTTCGTTTTTGTCACAGGATTACTATTTATAAAGAATCAAAGATAAATGGGGGAGGATATGGCTAATGATAAAAATTCATTGATGTACTTCCTTTGCATTTTAAATGATAAAAAATAAGCTATGAACAATACTTTTATCTTTAAATTCCAGGGAAAACAATTTTAGCCATATCCAGGACAAAAATTTCTGAACTCAAAAATTTATTTCCACTGTTCAAAAAAAATTGCCACCCTATTTGTTTGACAGCTATCAAATTTAAAGATCTCTTACTGCACAAAATAAGTAAGCTGTCAGGTTATTTCTATTTTAGGAGGGCCCGGATGGCAGAGTGGTCTATTTAGTTGAATTTAACTTACCTGTACAGATCACTCTCGCCTGTCACCCATTTGATGTGAGTTTGCGCCTGACTTTATACCACATGAAATATTGTGTCTTTCACGCATCGCACATGATAACAATTGTCAATTACCTGCTTAAGGTCGGTTGATCTCTGCAGGTAAACCAACTTAGTTAAACTTACCGCCGTGATGCGACTGAAATATTGTTGAAAGTGGCATAAATCCCACTCAAATAAACAAAGCTATTTAAGGAAACAGGGGTTGGATTTAAGCAACAAATTGCATAGAGTATAAAATAAATCAGATTGATGGGGATTGGTGAATATCAGAGATTTCACAGGTGTACTACTTAGTGATTTACTTTGATTTTCTGTTAATGTTTTGGAAACTATAATGGTTTGATAGATTATATGATATGAGGATCCATGTAGATTGACCATTTAGATACTGTTTAACTACAGATAGCCAATAATATTTTATTAGTTTTGTGTGTAGTTCATTAACTTTTGATTGGATCATTTCACACCAGCTGTGAAAACTCATAGAAAAATGTCAAAATTATCTACTTAAGCTTTCATGCTGGGGGAGATTTATAAATGATGCATTGTTGCTTTTTTTTAATCCATCCAAACAGAAAATGTAAGAAATTTGAGAGGTAGAATCCTATGATGATTGATTTCTTAATATTCTTGCCAACTGTATATCCAGATCAACATAGTAGGAGATATTTTTAGGAATGTTTTGTGTGTAGGTAGAGTTGATGGGGAGAATTCATGTATTTAGTATTATGCTCAGTAAGGGACATTTCTATGTAACAGTAATTGTAACAATGATTTTAATTGGATGACCTCAAAATTTTCATGGCATCAAATCCACGTTTGATGCTGCCTGAGAAACTGCACAGGCACCGAGGTTTCATATTTTAAAAATCTTAAAATTAAACATAATTTGATTCAGAGTTAATAGTATTGTATTTAAAGATTTGCTAGCATCAATTTTGATTTGATAATCACAAATATCTGTTTATCTGTTTACTGGCTCTGCTGACATGTTGCCAGTAACTCAATTTTCTAATATCAAATCTTCAATTAATCCAGTGGATCTTCAAATTAAATTCAAATAACTCCTAATAAGCCCCTTAAATTTAAAAAAAATATGTAAGAAAATTATGTGATTTTTCATTAATTGCCCCCCCCCCAAATCGCCTCTCCCCTTTGTCTATAATTTCTACAGTTTATGCCCAAACAACTCTGCTGATGTTAGTGGGTATGTTAACATCTTTCTGTAAATCAAATTTGCTTAATAGACACATATGGTAAATTGACAGGTTGCCTCTTTACTCTCTTTGTCCAGCTAAATTAATTTTTAAAAAATCTATAATATTAGGAGAGAAAAGGTGAACATATGTAGTTTTTATTTTGTAAAGATTTTAGAAATAAATCAATTTAAAGAAAATATTTTAATGTTGATCTTCCATAAGAAAGTTGAAAACCACAGAACTGTCAGATAGGTTCTGTAATGATAATCAGCTGAAAAATTAGTTAAAAATCAGGTTTATTTGATTGATTGATTGATTGATTGGTGTTTAACGCCACATCGACAGTATTTCAGCCATATCATGGCAAGAACATACATAATATTTACTAAAATGAAATCAAAAATAAAATATGAATACTAAAACAGCTGATTTGGTTTATTAACAAATAAAAATGGTCTGAAAAGTTTAGATAAAACAGTTAACAATATCACAGACATAGCCAGGTTTAGTTGCCCCTGAGTGATGAGAATGAAAATCACCTAAGGATCTATAATGTTGATGCATATTTGGTTACAGACCCCATATTTGAAATAATAAGTTTGTAGTCGTTAAACTGTAAGAATGTTGGGTCAAGTAACCAATATATATTCATGTATGGGTTGACTTGGGTTTTATGATATTAAGGGTCACATTATAGCAGTAATGCCAGTATTTGATACCTTTCCTTTGCAAATTTTATCAAATCAGGCTACAGTACTATTGCAGAAAGAAGACATCCAATATAGGGTTGAAAAAAAAACAAGGGCTCAATGTTCAATTGTCTTCTCTTGTAGAAGAATTATTTGAAAAAAATCAGTACTTTATACGCAATTTCTTAGTGATGAATTATAAACAGTTTCATTATGATGGATCATGATAGCAGATCTTCACTATGAGCATAATTGTGTTTTAATTAAGTCAGTATGAGTCTTCTTGCTGACTTGAGTGTGAAAGTAACTGTGCTATTAAATTGATTTTCACTGATTAGAAGGAATAACTAAACAAAAATAGATGTTGTTTCAATGAAATAATAAATTGACTTCCTGAAGAATGCAGTTAATTTCTGTTAATGTTGGTCTTAATTCTACCCTTTCTCAATTGCTTCTTCTAATTATTTGCAGCAAGCACTCCTTTCTCTTAATTAAAGAAATCTTTACACTTTATAGTGTTATGATAATTTAGAATATTTAACTTAATGGTTAAATTTTATCAACATATATCAGATGTCTGATGCAATTTCTGTTCTCTTTGGTTACCCTTAAATTTTATTGAAACAACATCTCTATGTGAACTGCATGTCTGCATGATTGACTAACTTCACCTATTCTTTAATACAGGCTGTTTCTCCTGATGAATATGAAGAATATCTCAAGCAACCGGTAAGAATTGTTAAATGGTGCTGGATTTATTTTATGTACCAAGTTATTAAAAAAGGGAGTTTTAGGTTTTTTAGATTTTGCCTCTCATATATGATATTGACATATTTTTGCCATAAAAAATTATGTCTTATTTTTATGCAACTGCACTGACCAAAAAAATTGTCTCCAGATAATTTCTTAATAAGTATTAAAACACCCAAAATTTGGTTACAAGCTTGATGTTTTGGTTGGTGTTTGAAAAGCCTTTCTAATTTAAAATATTACAAATTTGTGATTTTAGTGGTATCTTAAGAAACAGCTCATGAGATTTATATCTGTGCCAAGGAAGAAGAACTTTCTAGAAAAATCGACACAGTAAATTTCTAATACTACAATTATACTAACTTTATTTCACTCCTTACACTATTCTTGGCATGTTAAAATGTTAAATATGAGCTATGCATAAGTGTTAAATGTTATTTCCTAACAGATATATTTATCTTGCATAAAACTTGAAGGTTTGTAAGATAATGGCAGATTCCAGTACTGATTGGTGCATGAGTTTTTGCTGCATTCTTTTGTTAGATAAATTTCATCATTTTATGCCTTCATTTTTGAAAGTAGACAAAAGTTTTATTTCTGCCAAAAGCATGGTATAGCATGTCAGAATGCAGTGTTTTCATTAAAATTTTGAATTTCAAGATAGAGAGATGTTTAGTTTAATTGTGTTTTAGCAATTTTGAGTGGAATGGTTCTGCGTGAAAACATTGGGAATTTCCACATGGAAGATGCTTTTCACCATTTATTTAGTTGTTCTTTGCAATTTAAGAAGTTGACTGATTTATTGTTTTGGTATTTGTAGGTTGGAGAAGACTTGATAACCGCTGACACAGTCGACGCAGTAAGAGGTGCCGCCCCAGGTGCTGGGTTGTTCCAGCCTGTAGATTTCCGTGTACCTGTAGGACCTATATTCAATTTTGTATCAGGTAAGTGAATTAACTATACTCTATGTCAGGGTTTTTTGGAACGTGTAAAAACGTAATGGAAGAAAAAATGTCTGCCGTATTCTTATAAAATAGTGTGTATTTTGTAGATTGAAAAAAGTGCAAGTAAGTTGCAATAATACTTTTTAACAATCACGATGTATATTAAGTTGCGCCGAGTTTTTAAATCTCTACGGGGATTTTACATTGTAAAGTTAGCCATTTGTTTGCCGGAAGTGGCTCTTTGCACGCGCTAGCTCGAGACCGGGAGTACACATTGTCAATGCTGGGTAATAACTAAGTAATTAAACTAGGATTTGATAACATGCAAACATGGCTCGAGGCACACTTGAATGGAAATTAAAAAGTAATTCTTCTTATATAAATCGCAAGAGAAGGTCCGAACAAAAAAATGTGCACATTATTTAAAAATTACTTTATCTAGGTCAAACTTAAGCGCTCCCGCCTAAAACGAAGATGGCCGACCCTCAATGTTAAATCTTCGTAGAGAATTTCAGGGGCAGATAATAGTATGTAAAACGTTATTTAAAGGCGTTAAACATAAACCGTTAACCGTGGGATAATTCTTTCTTTTGATTAAATATATATACAAAGGCAGAATAACACAAATAAATTTATAAAGCTCGAAAATCACACTCCAGAAAAGCCTGACATAGAGTATAGAGTTTTTGAGAAAACAAAAAACTTGGAATTAGCTTTCAAGGAAAAGAAAACAATTCTTAAGTCTAAAACTGATTTCCATGGCGACCTTGACCTCAGTGTCCCAAACATTTCCATCCTTAACACACAAGTTACACTAATTCAATTCATAACAAGTTTCATTTAAGCTATCTACCACAGTCAGTGAAAAAGCATATTTTCTAAGCCGAAAAATGATGACACAGAAAGACCTGGAGGTCAAGGTCATCCAAAATTAAGATACATGTGACATTGCAATGCCCAAATACACCATCCAAGTTTAATGAAGCTTCCTTGTATAGTAAATGAAAGATAGAAACTTGGATGTAAAGTGGATGCAGGCGCCAAGGCAATTACAATAGTCCACCTTTTCTTCATAAAGGCAAACTAAAAAGTGATGGCAACAGTCAACATGATCATTTTAGACAAATATGCCCATTTCAGTTGCATTGAATCCTAGATGTAATTAGTTAAATATACAGAAAATTTTTTAATGATTTCAGCATCCAAGCAACCACAGAAAATGTCTTTCCTTACCATCCCTAATCTATATATAAATCATGGAATTTTCACGAACATGCAATTTTTATATTTTTCTATTTATTTTATATTTTTCATACGTGGCTTAGATTGTCTGGAATATTATATCCTGAAACTGTGTTTGGTTTTGACACATACATTGGTAAAAAAACATATAGTATGAAATATAATGTAGACATACCTCCAGTAATTCCAACACCTTTGTATTCCCACTCTCCTTTGCTTTATCATATGGTGTCTGGCCCTGAACAAAAACATTGTGATGTGATAGGAATTTAACAATACATATAAAACCTTCTTCAAAAACAAAATAATAGTTCAATCTAATGTAACAAAGACTAAATTATATAACCAGAGGCTCACAGGAGCCTGTAATTGATCACATTCATACCTAGTAGCGCAAAAGACGAAACAGACATTTAGTTCAAGAAGTTTAAGATAAGAAGGTTGATGATTCCTAATTAAATACTTAGTTTAACTAAGTTTAACTGTAAAACTAGGAGTTGTTTTTGGTCACAAAAACATATGTCTCCCCCGAGTATGCACATAATAACTGTATGATGTCTTTTCTAAATATCATAAGATTAAAATGGTGTCCCATTAACGTATGAAGTTTCGAAAAAAATCGGCTGAGTATAGATTCAGAGGAGTTGTGCTGACATGGTCATTTTGGGCATTACTCCCATAAAAATGAGGGGATCCAAATTTGGAGGTAATATGCACAATTAAATATGATGTCCTAACTGCATACTAAGTTTCATGAAATTCGGATCAGTAGTTTTGGAGGAGTTGCGCTGACAGGGTAATTGATTTTTTTCTAAGTTTCAAGGGGCATAACTCCCACAAAAATGAGACGATCAAAATTTCCTAGTTATATGCACAACTACATATGATGTCCTAACTGCATACTAAGTTTCATGAAATTCAGATCAGTAGTTTAGGAGGAGTTGCGCTGACAAGGTAATTTATGATAATTTTCTAAGTTTCAAGGGGCATAACTCCAACAAAAATGAGACAATCAAAATTTCCCGGTAATATGCATAACTACAAATGATGTCCTAACTGCATACCAAGTTTCATGAAATTTGGATCAGTAGTTTTGGAGGAGTTGCGCTGACAAACACATGGACACACAGACACGGACAGGCCAAAAACAAAATGTCTCCCCACCATAGTGGGGGAGACATAACAAGCAAAGTCAAACTGGGTCTGTATTTATTGGTCATGAATAACATATCCAATTTTAAAATCATTTCATTGATGTTTTCAAAAGTCATTGAACGGAAACAATATTCAGTACAATCAGACTGATAAAAATTTGAGGCTAACAGTTCACAGTTCATGCCCCGACTCCATAGTGATGAGGGCATAAAATAAACTGAAGGGTTCCAATAACTTCCTCAGAGACTTAATGTTGGGAAACCATGTTGTTATCAGCTGAAGGAATGATAAGCCTTTGGGATATAAGAAACTCATGATTCAACCTTTTCAACTCCTGTAAATTATCTATTTCAGACTACTAAATAAGAAAAGAACTTGTTCATAAAACTTGCATTAATGTGCAGTGTTTTAAACACTTGTCGCTAGAACCCATATGGCAAATTCAATTTATTTATTTATTTTTCACTCCTAGAACTCTTCCGCATACAATCTAAACTTAATTGAAGTTCCCTGTATATGAATATTAATTTTATTTAATTATTCTTTACTTGGAGCATTGATTTCACAATATCTTATTACTGTTCCTCGTATGATAATTTACTATAGTAAAAAAGGCTGTTTGGAAGGAAATTATTGATGTGTAAACTTGGCCGAATCACTCACAAACTAAATAAAGTCCGAAGGACTTTATGTTAAGTTTGTGAGTGAAAGGCCAAGTTTACACATCAATAATTTTCGTAAAAACAGCCTTTATTACTTATAATTCCAAAATTAATGCATAAAAATTTCAAATATTACAAGAATAATTGAAATTACTGATGGACTATATTGCCGGCGTATGAATATTTTGTGTGATGTCATCAGGTTGGATTAATCGATGTGTAAACTTTTTGTAACGTCCAATCAAAAAGCAGCTTACATCCAGTATTGGAATTATAGTTTCATAACTATCTAGTCTTATATAAGGTAAATACTAACAAAGATATTTTAGCAGTAAGTGCTTATTAAGTTTATAAATCGAACATGTGAGTAGTTGCTTTCATTGCTCGCTTTAAAAGACTCTATATGTGAAATAAAT
Source organism: Geukensia granosissima (assembly GCA_032357055.1). Taxonomy (NCBI): domain Eukaryota; kingdom Metazoa; phylum Mollusca; class Bivalvia; order Mytilida; family Mytilidae; genus Geukensia; species Geukensia granosissima. The sequence continues at coordinate 21,014 of JAULBM010258768.1, forward strand.
CCTCCTTACTAATGCAGATTAATACCAGTGTTGTTCTATTTCTTGGTGAAGTGTATGACAAAATTTGTTGTACATATAAGTGCCTTGATGTCTGGTCTATTTTTAGGGAATAGATTTGTTTGAGGTTAGACATAGTAGATAAGTAAGAGAAACTCAATTATTGACCAAGATAAAGATGTAATGAGTGTCTACCTCTACTAATAATTTGACTAATTCAATATAGAATGTAAGTTGATGAAGGAGTTAGTAACCTAGTTGAACGTTACGTACAAAATCAATGTAAAGTTACAGGAAAAAATACTTTAACTAAACGATAATGCCCCATTGCGCCAGTGTTATACTATATCCTTTCACTATTAAACAAAGGTTTTAGGTGCGATATACCATACTGGGTAACAGTATTGTTGTAGTTTTATTTATTATTTTTTTGTGGGGCCGCGTGCGGATCTGAAGTGACAACAAACACAAAATTATGGGAAATATTTTGTGCGCCACCCTTTATTCACTGAATGCAGTTAATTGAACTGTTTCAAGCTCTGAAAAACCTTGATTTACCATTAGTTTTTATATACTGCAGCCTACAATTTCTGTCAAAATACATGCTTGTTAGGTCAACATTTTTGTCCGCTGTAAATAGAAATTTACACAAACTAGTCAAAAAGCTATATAAAAATATGTGTTTATGTGTTTTTAATGCAAGTGTGTTCGGCTTTGTGACTTAGACTTAAAGAAAAAAAAAACCAATGTCTTAAAATAAAATGCGTGTTGTGAGATGCGTAAATAAAGACATTTCTTTCAATTTTAAAATTCTTTTTTTATTAAAAACATTAGAAAGTTTGCCACTTTGCGCTGCTTTTTCATGAATAAGGAAATGTTCCTTATTCATTTGATTCGATATTCTCGTACCTGTTCTAAGTATCGAGATTTTCTGAAGAGAGCATTGCAGTTGAAGCATACATTACTACAACAAGGATCCATCCAATCAAGGTTGAAGTCGGCCCTCCTTAAATTTTATGGTAATCATTACGAATTGGTTGATCCATACGGTATCAGTGTATCTTAACTAGTTACGGACCTGTTACCGCTTATACAAATATAAGTTGACCTCTTGACGTAAACCCGGATTTGAGATTTAGAATTCCACGACAGGTGCTGCGCGCGAGACGGGAGATGTTTCATCCCTTCATGAGCACGTGATCCCTCTCCTGTTTTGTAAAGGAGTTCGTGGTTTCCAAGCTTTTGTTCATTTTGTTTACGTTTTATCTTTTAGTTTGTTTCAAATTTGTCATGTCTCTTTGAACTATGCACATGGGTATTCTACATTGGACTTGGAAAACAATTGAAAAATTAAAAGACGTGTGAAAAATTCATCCGCAGACTAGATCCTTTACATTCTCAGCAAACAAATATATAACAAGACTTCATACACGACATGGATACATTTTTCTCTTTTGATTAAGGTATTTTATCTGTTTCTTGCAAAAACCGATATTTGAAGTATAAACCGAGACTTATTTTATCACTAAGTGATAAACATGATAAAGCGGATACTAGATTTTGATAAGCCTATCCGAAATTAAATAAATGTTTGGGACATTTCTATTGGCTGGATCGCTCTGCGAGATCCTCGTTTACACCGCGGGTTAATTCCATCAAAACTAGGACATACAAAATAAAATTAATCATTAGATTAACAGGTATTACAACTCTTGGGAGCTGTATATCGCTTCTCAACACTTAATATTTAATTCCAAATGGTAATAAACCCACCAAAGGCTCGCTTTTTAAAATTAACCCGAGTTGATAACCTATGATATATAGTTCCAACTTCTTTTGAAACCTATATAAAACTAATTGTATAGCTCACTATGTGTCCAATGGAAACGACGTTAAAATTCACATGTAAAAGCACGTTTATCCTTAATTATTGAGACGAGACCAGCTATACGGTAAGGAAAAGGTATAAATATACAGAATATTTTCATTTTAAGTGAATAAGTATTTCTTTTTGCTATTCATCTTAAAGTTATAAGTCTTACGAATTGGTCCAAAGCCCATACTTTAGATCAAGATCAATATACCACCTTGCATGGACATACGTAGTACAACTTTTTATTAAATATTCAATGGAGGGTGTTGTACTGGCAACACTAGTAAATAAGTTATTTTAGAGCATGTAAAGCTTAATATAAATATGCATTTTTTGCCAATACTGTTTTGTTTTTGCTTTTTTTTTTGTTTTGTTTTGTTTTGATTTTGTTTTTTTTTTTATAATTTCGGGTGTTTTAACAGTTGTCTTTACCTTACACCGCCCTTTAAAAGCTGATGGATTGATTATTGGTTGCTTAACGTCCAGTGGCAAATATTTCATGCATATTCAGGGCGAGAACAAGTTCAACAATTATCAATATGGAAAAAGGGATGGGATGGGACACAACAGAGCAACGATTTTTTGACTACCACTGGAAAAAGGGAGTGATGAGTAGGGACATATAATTTAGCCTTTTGTAGCGGCATAAGCAACTTATTTTGGTGTTAATGTTTTAACATTTAAAGTAGATATTATCGCAAATGTCCACTTTTTGTACTCGGACATTTTTGCTGAATTCGCAATACTTGTTAATAACGGTTTCAGAACAGCGTTTCATTTTGACATACGGCCGTGCTTATGGGATTAGTTATGGCTTCTGTCCGTGTTTTTTCCAAACCAGTAAGTTAATATGTTTAAATAATTGTTTCTGATATATAACTGCTGAAGGGGGTTATTAATATTTTCTTGCCACTCAGACACCATAAAATACCAATACAAATTACTAGTATGAGTAGTAACTTGACCTCCTACTATGTAATTTTGTTATTTCAATCACTGTTCTATGATCAAATGCCAATCTGAGCGGAAAATTAATGTAAGATATATTTCATCGGGATTAATGGCTTTATTTAATTTGGAAGACATCAAAATATACATTAGGAAGTGTAAGGAGGTATAAGTGTAGGAAACAAGATCCACTAATACGTGACAGCAAATCTATTTAGTACATACGATGTAAGCCACACGACACCCCTATAGAAACATGAAGAAGTGAATAATTGCTTTTAATACAAGGCCTCCAACCAAGGGTGCTATTTTTATCATCACCCCCGATGGTGGCTGGGGTAAAGCAATAGGTAGTTCGGTTTCTCCTTCTGCAGGTAGAAGGAGACGGTAGGTTAAACGTGATTTATAAAGACTCAATCACCCCGAGAGTAACCGGGGTTATGAAATTGGTTACTCTATTACTCCGCCAGGAGGTAGAACCCCTCCTAAAGAGCCGTCCGTTGGTTAGGCGGGGTGTATAAATTCTCAACACGTCTCCGACGGGAAAGTTACTGCCGTGCCCCGTGTTGGGGGAAATGTCACGCTCTCAGCACGTTAAAGATCCCTTTGCAACCACGGTCCGTAGGGGACCAGTTGCTTAGGATTTAATTACACGCCGCTACCCATACTGTCCCATTTTGGCATCCTGCGACTATTCTGAATTCCATGGCTTAACCTCCAGTAAGCCTCTTTTATGCTTTATGTTTGATACCTTGTTCTCGTCCTGAATGTGTATGGAATATTTGGCACTGGACATTAAACAACAATCAATCAATAAATCAATCATTTTTTGATCATCAATATTTTGTTTTAAGAAATTGAAAAAAAATACCAGAAACAAAGCTAAATTTTTGTATTTTCCCTTCAATTCTGACCGCGAAATCAAATATAGCTTGAAGACATTTATAAGCATGTCTCGCATTTTCTATGTGATGCTTTCTTGGTTAAGGCAGATCACTACTTAAACTTCCCAAAGATAGTATTTTTCATACTTTGTTTAAATGTTGTTTAGAAAAATTAAAACAAATATACGTCACCGTCCTTGTTTTTGAGTGTCTGTTGGTTCAAAAACCGCTTATTTTACAAAGCTAATATAGACGAAATACACAATTCTTCGAACAGAAAAGAAAACCAGCAGATAATATTTTGAAATAAAAATTGTAGATAGCTTTGACAGTATGCTTCCAGAAAATAAAATACGTGGTACAAAAAGAATGTTCTGAAAATCATCGTGCATTCTTTGTAATTGAAATTTAAAGAGTAACTCCGCTTTTAAGAGTTTTAAATTTCTTTTTAAATCAAGAATTGGAATAAATTTAATATATCTATAATTACAACAAAAACGTATATACTTTGAATAAAAATGATATCTAAATTTTAAATGAAAAAAATACCAGGTTTGACACTTCTTTCTCTAACAATTCCATAATTAAAAAAGACAATATACTAGAATTAACTATTTTATACACATGCTAAGTGGGAATGTACAGTGAAACAGTCATGACACTGTCAATCTTCCTTACAATTAATGGTAACATATCCAGCTATGCTGCAAATGAGGACACTGACAAATATGCTCGTACTGTTTTCCAGTACACTGTGATATAATAGGCTATGATGGGCTTAGTATTCTATAAGTATGTTTCAGACTGTGACAAACATTTCAATCTACTGTGAAATTACTGTAAAGGTCAAGTGATATAGCGTAATCACGTATATGGCAACCATTGAGAAATTTCTCCAAAATTGGAAGCAATGAATTAACGCACTTACTAAGATTCAGACGGCGACGGAATTAAGAAACAATGATACCAACGGGTAATCAATTCTAGTAGGATGATTTGATAGCACTGGATTGCCAATTTGCAATACACTTTTAGTTATCCAGTGATTTCCGCTAAGGGACTACAAATAATTGATCAATTTCTTTATAATCATTCAATATAAACAAATGCCGTCAACATAATTACCCTTTTGGCAGTTACTCTGATATTGTCTTCAAACCTAATTACCTCTACGTCACAATAGCATTGGCATTTATATACAGGTTTTTTTCCACTTATAAAATTAAAATATTGCTGACAATTTATTACACATGAGAATTAATAGAGATATTTCGTTCAATTTAAACTTTGGAATTTTGATTTCTTTAAATTCTTTAAAATGTGCAGCTATAGATGTTAATGTAAAATTATGAGGATAAAGGTTAAAAAAAGCAATTATCTAAAAGACAATTCCAGAAACATGGATTTCGTAACAACTGTAATATGACTAATGGACTGAGATAATAGCCCACTAGCGTCAGTTTAAAACCGTTTTAGTGTAAAAATTATACTTAAAACATTGATAAACCTCAATATATAGACCGGTTTCTGTGTTTAATTTCATTACATGGTTGAAGGACAATTATCTGGAAAATAACTTGAAACAAGAAAAGATATGTGTAATACCAATATCAAGAGATACTCGATCTGTTTTGTGAATATGCACAATATTGACCAATCCTCAATGCAATCTGTCTTTATTAATTATTAAATTGAGAAGGCTGAAGTTTCAGACAAAATTTATCAAAGAATTTCCAATACTAATAGGGTCATATGTTTTATAAGGTTTTGCTATGACGGCCATCTTGGATGTCAGATTTAACTTTTAGTCCAGTGAATCTGGCAAAAGTTTGACCTTAACCTCAAACTAATTGGGCATACCCACAAATGACAATTAACACTTTATAACAGAAGAAATTTACACATTTTTGTTTACAGAATATTTTAAAGATTCACCAGCAAAAAAAAACCATCAAAATGATGCAGGTAAATCAAGTTGAAGCCGAAAGAAATTTCCTATGGAACTTTAAAAAGAGACATAAATCTGTAAAAACTATTGAAAATCATTATAATTTATAATAAAGACTTGATTACATTTTTTCTGTTGAAAAAAACTATGGGCAAGCATGGTGTTTTTATGTATAGTAGGAAAATCCCAACAACTAGATTTAAGTTTTGATCTAACCCATTTTAAAGATACAGCATCAATTAAATCAGTACATTTTGCTCTGATATCACTTTAAAAAAATTCAATTTTAATGAAAATTTTTGAAATTGTCCTTAATTTTTTAAACTAAGTAGATTAAGTCACTAAATTATTTGCAGAAATAAAAATGATTAATTTTTCAAATTAATTATTTGAAAATACCACATGCTAAAAAATAAACATTTTGTCAAATCAATAACTTACCAATAAAATACAAATAATTATAATATTTTGGAAATCTAAATTGTCGTTATAATCAGAGTGTGACATAGTGTCAATTAAGAACTATTGACTCCATCAAAGTTCCATATTTTACACATAATAGGGGAAATTTACCCCCCAAAATGACAAAAACGACATGTTTTTGTCAGAGTTATCTCCCCTCTTCCATTGAAATAACATGGGAAATTTGAAATTCTAATTTCAAGCTTTTCCCCAACTGAGCTAGATTTTTGGGGACCTTTACCTGTAATCAAAAACAAGAATATATTACCCTTTTTACATGTGTTGCCGAAGGCGGAAGCAGTTCTAGAGCCATTTGACTCTGTCTGTTTATTGTTAATATCCATAGGACACAAGT